>JANAVB010031417.1:15521554-15826554 GCA_029216955.1 Iris pallida | reverse complement strand
CCGCCTAACCCGTGCAAAGCACAGTTTATCTTTTGTTTCCCAATGCCCGCAACGGTCCCGTGGCCTCGGGCTTGCCGTACGGGGAAACTTTCACCCTGTCGACAAGTTGCATGTTTCCCAATGCCCGCAGCGGTTCCGAGGCCGCGGGTTGCCGTGCGGGGAAACTCACTTTGTCGACAAGTTGTCCAATGACCATGCAAGACGCGATCGACACTTTCCAAATCTGAGTCCGCCACGACGACCTATAGACGCGGGCATTCTTCTTTCTTCTTCTAAAACCGCCTCACCGACCTATAGTCGCGAGGCCTCGCCGACCTGTAGTCGCGAGCATAATCCTCTCTTGTCCCTTTCTCCAAACTCAATAAATCAACCGTGGCCCGTGTCTTAAAACACTAGGACCGTGCCATCGTGCCTCAATTCGACTTCTGTTCTACGTGACGTTATCGCCCAAGTCATACTTTATATGACGGGCCTTGGAATCGTGGGACTAATTAACCTGTCAACCGCATAATGAGCGGGACAACACTTGGAATGACTTAGGTCGACCGGCATAACTTTTGCCTAACTTACTCAGCCTACAACTTAACGAGCAAAGGCTGCATCGAGCCTTGCTTCGATGGAACGTGCCGTGCACCGTTCAACTTTGAACGACCAAGTCATTTGTGTACTTAGACTTACGCCGACAGTCATGCGACGTAACTTAACTCCTGGGACAAGCCAAGGCTATGCCAAGCCCTGGACGATGGGTGAAGCATTTATGCGGGCGACGTCTATGACTTAGACTGCGATCATAACTAGCCTACTCAACCAACTTCCTTCTCCCAAGCCACGGGACGAAGGACCGAGTGTCATTTTCAAAGCACGACGTGCATCAATTCTAAGCCGACCATTGGACGTTTTTCATGTTCTAACTCGATTCAAACCGTCGAGATTATTCCCTTAGCTATGTGGATGCGTAGCTTTTATTATCAAGCCTAACTTGTGCAAGTTGAAAACACGATTTATTATGTGAAGGCAAAGATGAGGAGAGTTCACCGAAACTACCCCACCTGAGCGATGTCTTCAAACGGCCGTTGCAAGGCCAAGTCCGAACGCCGTCGGCATTTCGATTCCTCCGATTGACTGAGCGGGACGGGGCACTACAACATACACCACTCAGAACAAGTCTCGTCCTCGAGACTTACTGAGTACTTATTTACTTATCACTTTACTTTTCCTTCTAGAACTCTCGCACACACTTCTCTTATGCGTTCCCTCAAATCCGAGCAACGCTCGCACTATCCTCAGTCCTTTCTTCAAAACTCATGATCTCAAAATCCTCGACACCTTTCCGTTCCTCAAGTCTCACTTGATTCAACGTATCACTTAGTATGGATCGTGCACATATCTTAGGCGTCCCCAAAATACATGCATTTCAACCAAGCCTCGTGATAGAGAATCCACCATCACCACTCGAGTCAGATCGTGCACATATTCGGGCGCCCATGATATACGTGCATGTCAACTGAAACTCACGAGTGGTGCCTCCGTAACTCCTATCGCTTCACGCTCGGACGTCTGCCTAACTACTAGGCTATGTCTTTTTGGCTAAGGTTATCCGTCAGCATTAGAATCATAGTTTCCAAACAACAATATCAACACTGACCCCATCCTAAGGTCAAACCAAGTTGACAGTACAGGTTTTCTACCCAAGCTTGCATCACTCTGATTTCTACACATCGAGCATCGATTTCCTACGCACATCCCAACATTTGTCGTACGGGGTCTGAGTAATTCGGCAAGGCCATCCTACTTCAACTTACGTTCAACCTAATTCCACGACGTATCCACATCGCTCGTTCAACAAACCATCTTGCATAGACTATCTCTTCAAACACGTTCGACATAATACGCCTATTAATCCTTCCAAGTTAAGCACGCTACTACGTAATTCACCGCTAAACCATAATCCACATTTCACATTTTCGAAGTCATCTCTACCAATTCACGCAACCGATCACGAGGTCGTCTAGCTTAACAACATGTTGCGCCCCGATCTCACGCGAGTCAGATTATCCGCGGTGGGCATGAATCACCATGCACGCTCCCGCGAGATAATTATTCTCATCGGGACGTAACTCTTGTTTGTGTCTAGACTAATTCATTCTCGATGCGTGGGTTGGACCTACTCAATCCTCAAGTTCATTTCATTCATCGATCACAAGTCATCCTTGAATTCTCCTTCGCCTCAAACCAACAAGTCGAGACAATCGCAGTTGCTGCGTCCTAACTCCGAGTTCGATCATTCCCGCAACATGAATCACCATGTCTGCGCTCACGCGGAACGATCACCCCAAGTCTGACGCAACGCATGTGCGAGGCTAGAGTTGCGCTCGCGCAAGACAAGAATGTCGACGTTGTGGTTATCAACGTAACCATCAAGACACTCTCATTTTCCTCCATCATTCATCCCAATCAAACTCCTAAGCATCACATCCAACCGAACGATAACACCGCACGATCGTCACTCGCCGAGTTAGAGTACCCCCGAGTTATCGCATATCGATCTTTGATACGCCTCAATACCATCGACGATATACGTAACCTGACGATCTTCCTTTGCAACCAATTTCGAGCCGTGCGAATGACGTTACCGTCCGACCGGATAATCTCCTCGACATTCATAACACCAATTCCGATCATTTTCCCTCGAATCATTCACGATATCAATTTCCTCCAAACAAATTTATGTATCGTTCATCCGTTTATCTTAAGTCATCGACCAACGTATTTCCTCAATTTATCGATCGACATTCCTGAGCCTATCGCATACACCACTCAGGGATAAAGTCATTCAACAAATCCTCAACATATCATTCGAATCAAAATCGACTTCTTCAAATTTTTCGTTCGAACCGTTCCTCGAATTCCCAGCACGCTCATCTATATCGTACCGACGTTATCGTCGCTCGATAGCACCTCTATCGATAGTCGACTCACTTTACTCAATCGAGTTCAACTCATTCTTACTCGACGTTATTCAATTTCCGCACTCGACTTTTCTAAGGTCGACACAACTTTGGTGTATATGCCCAGCCCGACTTAGCCAACCGTGCTTACGCAAACCATCTTTTTGTTTCTTATCAAAAATCTGTTCTCCTATATTTTATAAAATAGTTAGACTTATTGTATGGACATCCCGTGGGACAATTGAGAGAGAGCGCACCAACGATTTCAATATGCGGAAGCAACAGAGTTTGCGAAAACAACGAGTTAAAGAATTCAATCGGTTATCCAAGGACGTAAAGCCGTGCTCTGATACCACTATGTCACGCCCCGCTCCCGTAGGAGCGATCGTCCTCGCTAAGGCGTGATGCCGCACGAGCCTAGATTGCGCTCGTGCAAGGCGGGTTCCATAACGGCCGATTTCAGCGGCTGCAACGGGGTCGTCGCACAGAAGTCCCGTGCAGAGACATTGATTTATAGCAGCGGAATTAGAACCAAAACACAAGTTACTCAAAGAAACTCTTTATTGATATTGAACAAAGGTTACATTGGGGGCGCAAGGCCAATATTACAATCACTCAAGTTCACTCTTCTCACATTTTACAAGATCACTCAGCTCTCTCTCATCTCTCGAGTACATGCTTGAATCAGCGGAAGCTTCGGAAGGCGATGTCCATACATTATGTCCCGTATAAGTCTTTAGTTCATGCGGCCGCACGCTTCGACTCGCCAAGGAACTCCGTGCCTCGACGCATCCAAGCGAGCTCCGTGCCACGAGCTTCTACCTGTGCCTGCACATGAAACACTGTGTGGGTGTCAGTACCACTGTACTGGTGGAGTGAGCTTCTCGCCCACCCATACAAAACCTACACGTTCATTTACTTTGTGCAGCTTAAATCCCTTTCGATTGTCTTTCTAGTCTTGCCTTAGGATCAGTTTTAGGACCGGCGCCTTAGCGCAACTTGTGTATCAGAACCATCCCGTGCTTGTAATGTCAATGTTAACTCATTCTTTGCTTCTAGACTACTCCTCGTGCCAACAACGTTAACCTATCAAGTCGTGTTCGCCTTACGGCCAAAATCAGAGACGCAACTACACGAAGGACCCCATTTCCTTGCTTGCATTGTCGACGTACCGACTTATACTTATATTTTGTGCCAAACTCTGGGACGTAATGACTCGGTCGTGCCATACTCGATTCGTGCTTCAATATTACCGAGGCAGTGCCTCCTCGCTTAGTCTCGCCTACACTTGTGTTGTGACAACGCGGCCGTACCTCATATTTCGAGGCCATGCCCAATAACTTACGTAACTTCAAGAAACCTGCCCTACGGTCCTTCTTGACTTAACTCGCAACAGTTCAAGTCTAACTCATGCACTGACCCAGGCATTGTGACTTCCTTACTGCATACTGCATACATATTCAACCCAACACAATTCCAAAGGCATACACGCGGTTAGCCGCTATCTGCCGACATCTATATGAACTTGGTCACTGGCTCCCAGAGCCATCGTGGACTTCTCTTTCCTTTATTAGACGGGCGTCCCTTTCAGCGCAAGGTAGCTAGCCCCGCTGCAAGTCCCCGCCTAACCCGTGCAAAGCACAGTTTATCTTTTGTTTCCCAATGCCCGCAACGGTCCCGTGGCCTCGGGCTTGCCGTACGGGGAAACTTTCACCCTGTCGATAAGTTGCATGTTTCCTAATGCCCGTAGCGGTTCCGAGGCCTCGGGTTGCCGTGCGGGGAAACTCACTTTGTCGACAAGTTGTCCAATGACCATGCAAGACGCGATCGACACTTTCCAAATCTGAGTCCGCCACGACGACCTATAGACGCGGGCATTCTTCTTTCTTCTTCTAAAACCGCCTCACCGACCTATAGTCGCGAGGCCTCGCCGACCTGTAGTCGCGAGCATAATCCTCTCTTGTCCCTTTCTCCAAACTCAATAAATCAACCATGGCCCGTGTCTTAAAACACTAGGACCGTGCCATCGTGCCTCAATTCGACTTCTGTTCTACGTGACGTTATCGCCCAAGTCATACTTTATATGACGGGCCTTGGAATCGTGGGACTATTTAACCTGTCAACCGCATAATGAGCGGGACAACACTTGGAATGACTTAGGTCGACCGGCATAACTTTTGCCTAACTTACTCAGCCTACAACTTAACGAGCAAAGGCTGCATCGAGCCTTGCTTCGATGGAACGTGCCGTGCACCGTTCAACTTTGAACGACCAAGTCATTTGTGTACTTAGACTTACGCCGACAGTCATGCGACGTAACTTAACTCCTGGGACAAGCCAAGGCTATGCCAAGCCCTGGACGATGGGTGAAGCATTTATGCGGGCGACGTCTATGACTTAGACTGCGATCATAACTTGCCTACTCAACCAACTTCCTTCTCCCAAGCCACGGGACGAAGGACCGAGTGTCATTTTCAAAGCACGACGTGCATCAATTCTAAGCCGACCATTGGACGTTTTTCATGTTCTAACTCGATTCAAACCGTCAAGATTATTCCCTTAGCTATGTGGATGCGTAGCTTTTATTATCAAGCCTAACTTGTGCAAGTTGAAAACACGATTTATTATGTGAAGGCAAAGATGAGGAGAGTTCACCGAAACTACCCCACCTGAGCGATGTCTTCAAACGGCCGTTGCAAGGCCAAGTCCGAACGCCGTCGGCATTTCGATTCCTCCGATTGACTGAGCGGGACGGGGCACTACAATAGTCGCCTAGACCTAGTCTTGGCCCCGGTTGACCACAGTTGACTTTTTGGACCAAAAGTCAACTATGGGTCAACGCTTTACCCAAATTAGACCCAATTTCCATTAGACTTGTGTAGTTGAACAAAAGTCAACTATTAGTCACCATTGACCTAGGGTTGACTATGGTTGACCTAGAGTTGACCAGAGTTGACCAGAGTTGACCAGTTGACCAAAAGTCAACTGTAGGCCAACTCTTGATCCCGTTTGACTTTCTTCGACTTGTTTTGACCCGTGATAACTGGTATGACCTATGATTGACTTGGTTAGGCTTAGATTGACTTAATATAACTTGATTTGACCTAGATTGACTTGACAGGACTTAGTGTGACTCAGTGAGACCTAGTTTGACCTAGATTGCATATCATTCATTGTGAATCATTCCTAAACTTGTTTAAACCTAAATTAACTTACAGTATCTCATATTTAGGTCTTCTGATACCGCTCTGAGCATTGATATACCATACAGCTCAGGACAGCAGGCGAGTACATTTATTGATAGTTTTTATTGTCTTGATATCTGCTATATCCGATTCAGTCGTAGTGTCTTACTTGATTCTTAGTCACGATAGCTCACGGACTAGTACACATTGGATCATGACATGAGATGTTGTTCCTGGATTTCTGCGTATATGGGTACACTCCCTGTCTTGTTTCCTGTACTTGTATAAACACCAATTTCTAAGAAGATTTGCTACCCTCTTACGAAATCACGTGCCATGACGTGTCATGTCCAGATCCATTGTACTATTCGGGGATGGGGAATTATTAGGGGCTATGTGATCCAAGCCACCCTGTCACTATTTATGTGCTCGCGTCACTCTTCCCTCACGAAGGGTGTAGCGAGATCCTTTGCCTTGTGCTCGTTATCCAGGTTGGCCGGCATGTCTCTCCGTTGAGGTCACCGCGGATTGCCGGGCCAAGTGGATAGCCTGTCCTGTCACTTATCCCAAGCCGATCACATATCGCTCTAATAATTCAAATCACATTTTATATTTACTTTATTTTATCGTATATCTGTAGGATGTGGAAAATTATGACACGCTGTCATTTTTATCCATACGCTTAAAGACAGATGTCAGTTGAAGCCATACGCTCATTCAAAAGCCATACGCTCAGTAAATATTTTATTATTTACTGAAGTGACAGCACAGCATATGTTTAAATGAGGAATGAATCTGACACTTCATCTTTCGTGCAAAGACAGCTGTCACGAGAAAAGTAACCGTCGTATAGGTTTTCGAAGAGCCGGTTTTGTCTTTTACGAGGACAACTCAGCAGCCTTCATAAATACAAAAGCCATCATTATTGTCAGTTTTGACAGTCTGTCAGCCGTCAAATCCGCAGTCACGACGCTCGAGAAGATTTTGTCAGTTATGGGAAGATATGGTGTACCAAAGAAGATTGATGATAGCCACGTGGCCACTTCTCCAGTGAGCGTATCAACCTCACATGACTCCTTCTTCACCCAGTCAAGTGAGCGTATCAACCTCACATGACTCCTTCTTCACACAGTCAAGTGAGCGTATGGATCTCACATGATTCCTTGTTAAACAAGCGAGCGTATGACCTCACATGACTCCTTGCCCATAAAGTGAGCATATGGATTTCCTATGGCACTACGCTGTCCAAGTCAGCGTATAAACTCTCCTTCAACAAGGCAGCGTATTACAGCAACCATATCCAGGATTACAGTCAACACACGTTCTCACGTGTCCTGTACCAGTTATCCACTTCTCTAGAAGTTATGCAACGTGGCATCCAGGCCATCAATCTCTCCTGAACTTGCTCCACTACTTTCAACCGCACGCTAATGTGTCTCCATCAGAATTCGCCACGCGTCCCTGCAGTTATGCACACGTCAAGTAACTACCTGAGCGTATGCTTAAGGACAGTTATCCTGAACTCTATAAAAAAGAGTTTCTTCATTTTCATCAGAGACTACAGTCATTTTCAGAGAGAACAGAGAGATTGCCCAGTTGCTGTCCAAGTTCTTCGAAGTTCGAGTTTTCTTCATCGCATCGTCCAAGGGATAAAGTAATCGTCTTCTAGATTAGATTCCTACAGTTGTAATTTTCTCAGATACAAAATAAATAAAGTGAATTTATTTATGAAAAACAAATTGACGACTCTGCTGGGGAAAGCTGTCTCCTCCAATGAGATAGCAACAACTCAATGCGATACTTCGTCGATCGGCTTGACGAAGAAGACGATGGTTGTACAATTCGACCAATCGGCTTATGAAGAAATGCTCAAGGCGAAGGAGGGCTGCACTGCTTCCTCCGCTCTTCCTGTTGCCAAGAAGAAGGGACACTCCATCTATGTCCCTAAGTCTTCTGCAGCAGTCCGAGACGCTTCTGTCACTTCTCATGCTGACAAGAACACGTCTTCAACTTCTATGAAGCACACTTCGGCTTCTCGGAACACGGCAACAATGGTTTCCCCTAGTCACGCTGACAAAATTGGTTCTTTAACCAAGTCAATGTGTCCAAGGAAAATCATCTCTGGACATGTCAAAGTCCCTTCTCCTTCTATTCTTACGACAGCAGTCGGCTCTTTAGCCATTGATGACTCTGAGCGTATGGTAATCAAAGGGCAGCGTACGACAAAGGCAGCGTACAAAAGCCAACATCAGGCAGCGTACGCTGAGCCAAAGCCAGTGTATGCTAATAAAAAGGCAGCGTATGACCAGAAGTCCAAACTGAAGTCAGCGTATGCTAACAAATACAGTCCTTTGACTGTTTCTGAAAATCAAATTGGGGATTCTCTTCCACAGAACATACAAATGATTCCCCCTCAACTTGCACATTTTGTGCCAACCAAGGAGAAAGACTCTTTAGTCAACTCCTCTACTTCTAAGGTCTTTACCTCTGGAGTTAATTTGACTAGTATTCTTACTAGATCAAACAATAGAAAACGCCTTTTGGCTAATTTCTCCAAAGATGGATTATTACCGACTCCTAGTCGGAATAATACTCATCTTCCTTCTCTCAAAATTTCTCGGTCTGAGAAAGGCAAATTACAAGTATCCAAGACTGATATCAAAGTCAAATCTCCCACGGATCTTCGTAATAAGCTTAATCAGAATCGGTTCGGTTCCACTGAGACAAGTATATTAGACCCTGATGCAGAATATGCCAAGAACTATGTGGCTCAAATTAATCAGTCTTTATACACTCAGGAACCAAGAAGACAGAAGAACAAAAGACAAGTTTCTACACAGAAACTATCTTCAAATACTTTCCAATCTGTTCCTACAGATCTCCGAGAATATTTGCAAAATAAACAGAGAATTGACACTCTATCTGGCTATGACATTGCCCATATTCGCCATGAAAAGCATGGTTGTGACTTCCAACCTCGGGTTGTCATCCAATGTTGTTGTTCACCAAAAAGACAATCTGTTTTTGAACGGATTCAATATGAACCAATGTTGGATGAAGATGAACCTCTTTATGCTTCTGTCAACATGACTTCCAGAAATATTGGGGGTAGCATACGGTCTGATGCTATATCAGACTCTGAAGATGGTGTTTATCTCGGCACTCGATCCAGGACCGGAGCCTTGACCAGAGCCGCTTCTTCTTCTCATCCAAGTGGTAATCTGGAGATCATAGAAGACTTCCTTGGAGAGTCCAATTTTCCAGTATTGACTCCTGTAAAAAGCCCTGGGAAAGATATTGATTCACACAGTGATGATTCAGAACAGACTGTTTCATCATCTATTCCTCGAATGATTACCACTTACATGGCAGAAAGTGATCATGAACCTTCGACTAGCAATGGGGCTCATGAACAGAGGATTTCTTCTTTAGAACAACAATTGCGAGCTATGGCAGATACATTGAGTGCTATGCACACTCTAATGCAGGCTCAACAACAGACAACACCACCAGTGGTATTGAATACCCCTGTTGTTCCAAACCCCGAACCTTCTACTATTCCGGGGGTACAATCTAATGTTCCTGTACAAACCACACCAAGTCACTCTGGAGCTGGGGGTGGTACATATGCTGCAGTCCCTCCTCCCAATTACACTCTACAAGCCACAACTCCACAATCTTCGGGAGTTGTCTCTGAAGAATTGAAGATTCTCAAAACTCAATTCGAGGCATTCAAACAGAAGGATGGTTTACAAAGGTTAGGCATCAAACAGCCTTATCCGATAGAATGGAAGCAGGTATCGTATCCACCAAAATACAAATCTCCGACCATCTCTTTCTATGATGGGACAACCTCTCCAAGTCAGTTCATTAATCATTTTGAAGTAATGACTGATCAACTGCAACCAAGTGACGCTCTCCTTACTCGGGTGTTCATTGGATGTCTCAAAGGAACGGCTTATGAATGGTATAGAAGTCTCCCTGATGGGTGCATTACCTCATTTGCCGGTTTTAAGCAAATATTTCTTGAACGATTCTACGAAGGGCTCAATGATATGACCATGTCAGCCCTCATAAGAATCAAACAGAAGAATAATGAGACCACTGAGGAATTCATTGAGAGATTCAGAAGAGAAGCCCTCAAAATGCCTCTTGGAACTCCCGATGCTGTTACGATCGACACTTGCAAGTCGAACCTCTTACCAATTATCAGCATGTGGACATGGTCCACTCAGTTCCAAGATTGGCCTTCTTTCATTGTCAGTGCCAAGGCTGCCGAGATCAGTGCTGAGACCTTTAAGGGTCTGGGGGTACAAATGGCTCCCAAAGAATCAAATTAGAATGCTAGCAATAGTATTCGATCCAACAATCGTAAAGGGAAAGAAGCTCTTGAAGTCAATCTCCAAAACAGTAGTCAAGAGGTAAAGACTACCCAAGCTACTTCAGCTCCAACAAATCAACAACAGAGATCTCCTCGGCCGAAAGAAGAATATTCTTTCGATGATGACGATGTTCAGGGTATCTTTGAATGCTTACTCAAAGGTAATAAGATTCAATTGCCAGAAATTAAAAAGCCTGATGAAGCCAATAAGACAGATCATCCAAAATACTGTCCATATCATAGAATGCTGGGTCATACAATCCGGTCTTGCTATGTATTAAAAAGGAAGATTCAAGAGATGATTAAATCAGGAGCTGTGACCTTAACACCCAAAGACAAAACAGTCACAGCAAATGTAATTTCAATGCAGTTCGGTGACTTCCCTCCCTTAATGGTGGAAAGTGGGATTGTTTCTATCCCCAAAGCAACTCTCGAAGTTATAAACATCCCACCAGCACAGAATGACGGACTTGTTCCTGTCACAACTAAGAAGGGAGAAATCATGTGGATTCACCCAGACTTAAAGACAGAGTTTGAGACGTCTTCCTCTTCTCCTCGGAAGATTTCCTCATCTAAAAAGAAGCTCGGGAAGACTAAGTCATGCAATGTGACTTCTAGTTTCACACCCGATTTTTATCTAACCTCTACTTTCATCTCAGCAGGAAATTCATTCTCTACGAAGATAAAATCTGTACCTCAAATTGAAGATAGGTACAAACCTGCTTTTCATTTATACAGTTCACAATCTCGTGAATTGATGGCAAAGATGGGTTATGATCTAGCCACTGCCCCAGGTTTGAACTCAGGCAAGGGACTCCGAGCACCTTTGGCCATCACTATGAGACATAATCAATCTCGTGTTGGCCTTGGTTTCTGGAATGAAGCTTTCATCAAACATAAAAGAACCAAGAGCAAAATAAAGAATTGCAGCATGGTTTCCATAGACCTTGAACCAGAATCTGAAGTTGAAGTTCATGCTGGAACTCGGTCAGGAAAAGTATATTTGAAAGATTATGCTGAAGTTCCTGAAGAAATTTCTGACGTTCCTCCGGCTACAGCTTCAACTCCAGTCTCTACTGAAGAGCCTTTAAATGTTCCTGTTGAGACAGTTCCTTCTAAACCAACAGCAGCTGACAAAGGCAAACAACAAGTCCGCTTCGACAAACCATTGAAGAAGTCATCTCCTACAAGACTTGAAAAGCCTTATAATTTTGATATATTGGCTCAACTAGCCAATACACCAGCTAAATTGTCAATCTTCGAGCTCTTACGTCTCTCTAAAGAGACTCGAGAAACTTTAAGTGAAGCACTGCTGCAAGCAGAAACCTGCTTAACTCTTCTCAAGAAGTTGGAAACAGAACCTGTTTCTTATTGCCATAATGTATTGGAATTTATTCCAAATATTACCTTTACGCAGGACGATATACTGCTAGAGGATAATCGACATGACCGTCCTTTATATCATACAGGATATATTGATTCTATGAAGGTTGATCGTTTATTGATTGATCCAGGATCCGCTCTCAGTATTATGTCAAAGGCTATGTTAGATGCATTGAAGATACCTGTACATAGCCTCTCCAGCACTATCACTACCATCTTGGGATTCAATCAAGAAAAAAGTGAGCCTTTAGGCAAGATTCGCCTTAAATTTCAAATAGGCGATCTTCGTACTAAGGTTACTTTTTACATCATCGACAATCATGGTTGCTCGTACAATGCTCTATTGGGGAGACCTTTCTTGCATGAACATAATATTGTTCCTTCAACCCTTCATCAGTGCTTCAAATATGTTGATGATAATGGAGAGGTTCAAAAAGAAGTGGCAGATCTTTACCCATTCAAAGGAGTCGAAGCTTACTTCAATGACGCTCGCATGTACAAAGATGAATACTCGAAAGTCTTTCAAGCTATGGATAATGAAGATGAGACATCCAAAGTTGACACTTTTGTTATTCCTGTAAAGGGGCGTATCACTCCTCCGCAGTCTGTTAGATCATCCGAAGAAAGCTCACTGATAATTCCGGTCAGTGGATGTACTACTTCATCATCTGCCCAGGGCTCACTGATAATTCCTGTCAGTGGACGCACTACTGCACCATCTTCCCAAGCTTCACAAAGTTCGCTGATTATTCCTGTCAGTGGACTCATCACTCCCCCTCCATCTTCTCAGGCTAGATCAGATACTCTAGTCATTCCAGTCAGTGGACGCATTACTTATCCACGGTCTTCTTCAAGGGAGCTCACCTCTTCTGAGCCTTTTGTTATCGATCTTAATCGAAACAAAAATTCTAACTGTTCTTCTTCCTCCCCCTTTGTCATTAATCTGACTAAGTCTGATAAGGCTCAGCCTTCTGTTGTAAATACAGCATCTAGTATTAATGAAGCATCTCCTTTGCAGTATATTGATGTTTGTGGTTATGTACAAAGTTATTTACAATTGCTAAATAGCTTAGAGCCACTAACTATAGGGGTTGTTCAAGCTCTTCATACAGACATATCATTAGACTCTATACAGAAATCATACTTTGTGGTCCCCAGTCGAAAGAAGGAAGAAAATCCAATATTTTTCTATAAAGGACCTCAGAATCCTCCTAACTTGGAAGAAGATGACATAAACGATGATACTGGAAGGTTACAACTGCGTCGCTACAGTCAACAATCCAAAAATATCATCAAAAATATGGGTTATGACTTTAGAACCAGTCTCAATAATGGGAAAGGAAGAAGAATGCCTGTTCGAATTCCTCTATTAAAATACGGAAGGACAAAATGTGGTTTAGGTTATATTGCTCCTACTTCCTTTATCAACATAGTCCATGAAGAGTCAAAATTCAATAAAGACGAACAATCTGAAGATGAACGATCTGAGTCTTCTGATTCTCTCTCTTGGAATTTTGACACGAGTATTGGCGATCTTCATCGCTCTATTCTATCCATCAATATGGTCTCTGTTGATGGCCCACAAGAAAATGATGAAGATGAGGATGATTTTGAAATATCACCTGAATCAGAACAATGGGCTCAAAGATTAGATGATCAATGGGAATTCAGGTTCGAGCAGAGGGAACCTCCTACCGAAGATAAACTGATCCAAATTGATGTTGGTGAAGAAGGTTCTCCTAAACCAATATTTATCAGTGAGAGTCTTTCAGAAATAGATAAGCAAGACATGATCAAGCTTATTCGTGATTATATCGATGTCTTCGCCTGGAGCTACGATGATATGCCAGGACTAGATCCGAAGATCGCAATGCACAAGCTTAATATTATGCCAAATGCTAAACCGGTCAAACAACAATAGCGACGATTTCGTCCAGACATTATGGATGCAATTGAAGCTGAAGTCAACAAGCTTATGGCTTCCGGATTTATCAGAGAGGAACAACATCCTGAATGGGTGGCTAACATCGTTCCTGTCCTTAAAAAGACTGGCAAGATCCGAATCTGTATAGACTTTTGCGATCTCAATGCTGCTTGTCCTAAAGACGAGTTTCCTCTTCCAATTACTGATGTCATGATCGACAATACATGTGGTTTCGAACGAATGTCATTTATGGATGGGTATTCGGGATACAACCAGATCAAAATGTTTCCAGATGATGAAAAACACACTTCCTTCAGAACGCCGATCGGTACATACTGTTATACAGTGATGCCGTTTGGTCTCAAAAATGCAGGAGCAACATATCAGCGAGCAATGAGCACTATATTTCGCGAACATCTCCGAAAAATAGTCGAATGCTATGTTGATGATATTGCAGTCAAAAGTCGACGAAAGGAGGATCATATCCAAGATTTGAAGACTATCTTTGATTTAATGCGTCAGCATCAACTTAAAATGAACCCTACTAAGTCCTTCCTGGGCGTCACTAGTGGTAAATTTCTCGGCTTCGTCATTACCGCTAAAGGTATACACGTGGATCCCGAGAAGATCAAAGCCATCCAAGAGATGCGTCCTCCACGCACCTTAAAAGAGCTACGAGGATTTCAAGAAAGAATTGCTTATATCAGGAGATTCATTTCCAACTTATCAGGACGCTGCAGACCATTCCACAAACTTCTGAAGAAAGGTGTATCTTTCATCTGGAACGAAGAATGTAAAAAAGCATTTGATGACATCAAACAGTACCTCATGAACCCTCCAGTTTTGGTACCTCCCGTCTTGGGAATACCATTTCTTCTATATGTTCGAGCTATGGATCATTCTCTTGGTGCATTACTCGCCCAGAAAAATAAAGATGGTCATGAACAGGCCATTTATTATCTCAGTCGCACAATGACAGGCGCTGAACCGCGTTATTCTCCAATTGAGAAAGAATGCCTAGCATTAATGTTTGCTGTTCAGAAAACGCGATATTATATTATCGGTCAAACGATTCATGTCATTTCCAGAGTGAATCCCATCAGGATTATGATGAAGAAACCTGGTATTCTCAACTCCAGACTAGCTAATTGGGGAATCTTGTTAGCCCAATATGACATGCATTATATTCCTCAGAAGTCGGTTAAAGGACAGGCTCTTGCTGATTTTCTAGCAGCTCATGCAGTCCCAGAAGATTCTAAATTATATGATGAGATTCCCGATGAAGTTCTGGATTCAAATATGGTTTCTAAAGAAGTTCCTACCTGGCGTCTATTCTTTGATGGAGCATCTAGAATAGGTCCTAACGGCAATATTGTCGCCGGAGTTGGAATTGTTCTTGTATCCCCAGAGGGATTAACTATTCAGAGGGCTTATTCTCTAGATCAATCATGTTCAAATAATGTTGCAGAATACAATGCGTTGCTCATTGGTCTTCAACTCGCTAAACATCTGGATGTTCAATATTTAGAAGTTTATGGAGACTCTAAGCTTATCATCAATCAGATCAGAGGAACGTATGAAGTTCGTCATCAAGATTTGATACCTTATCATCGAATAGCACTCTCTATGGCCTCCTCCTTTGAAGGTTTCTTTATCGAACATGTTCGACGAGCCTATAATGCAGAAGCTGATGCTTTGGCTAATCTTGCTGCTGTATTAGCCATACCAATCAGACGTCAGCAAGTGATAGTGGTTTATAACCAAGAACTATTCTGCGTTGAAAATAATCTGGCTTTGGCTTTTTCCCATAATCCAGACGAAGATTCTCTCAACTTTGATGCTGAATTAAAATTTGACAAAGTGTCCTTGTCTTCTTCCGATTCTACTATGGAATATGTCTTTTCTAACAAAATAGACACCGTAACTGAAGACTGGAGATGTCCGTTTCTGGACTTTGTGTTGTATGACATACTTCCTGATAACCCGAGTGAAGCAGCATCTATCCGGCGTCGGTCTCTCAGATTCTATTATAATCATACTACAAAGACACTATATCGTCGAGCCTATGATGGTCTTCTTCTTCGATGCATCGCTGGTGAAGAAGCACAACAGATAATCCGTGAAGCACATGATGGCGTCTGCGGAGCTCACCAGCCAGGTCTAAAACTTCAAGATCGTATCCGACGTATGGGTTATTATTGGCCCACGATGGTAGCTGATACTATTCAATATGCTCGGAAATGTAAAGCCTGTTAAATTCATACAGACTTTATCCATCAACCATCGGAGTTCTTACACCCAACAGCGGCATCATGGCCCTTCGAAGCTTGGGGCATGGACGTCATCGGTCCTATCAATCCACCATCATCAAAAGGACGTCGGTTTATTCTAGCAATAACTGATTACTTTTCTAAATAGGCTGAAGCAATCCCGTTATCTGAAGTCAAGACTTCTAATGTTATCAACTTTGTCAAACATCATGTCATCTATCGATTTGGTGTTCCTCGGCGTATTATCCATGATAATGGACCACAGTTCGTCAGCCAGAAATTCACTCGATTCTGTGATGATCATCGGATTAATAATCTGGCTTCTACAGCATATAATCCAGCAGCCAATGGACTAGCAGAGGCTTTCAACAAAACAATCATCAAACTCTTGAAAAAGTTCGTTTCTTCCAATAAACGTAACTGGAGTGAGAAGCTTGGTGAATGTTTATGGGCTTATCGTACCACAGTTCGCAATGCGACCGGATGTACACCTTTCTCTTTGGTATGTGAGTGTGAAGCTGTTCTTCCTCTGGAGATCCAGATTCCTTCTCTGAGAATTGCAATCTCTAATGAACTTACAACAGAAAACAATGATCGACTTCGACTTCAAGAGTTGGAAGCTCTAGATGAAAAACGATTGTATGTGCAACAAAATATCGAGCTATATCAAGCCCGAATCTCAAAAGCTTTTAATCGGAAAGTCAAAGTCAGAACATATCAAAAGGGAGAATTGGTCCTTACTGTCAGACGTCCGATGACCATGACACATATGAGCAAAGGCAAATTTGACGCGAAATGGGAAGGCCCATTCGTAGTAAACAAAGTCTTCTCTAATGGAGCATATCAGCTTGCCTCTATGGACGGGAAAGTCACGATGATGCCTATCAATGGCAAATTCTTAAAGAAATATTATGTATAAATAATATTTTCATTACTCCCCAGCAAGTGTAAAATCAAAAATTTATTCTTCTCTACAAAGGCTATTTTGATGTCATTATCCCCAGCGGAAACTGATATTCTACCATGTATCATTTTCCCAGAGAATTTGATATTTTGTCTTATTAGATTCCCAGTGGATTTAATAAAGATCTTGTATAGAAAATCATGTCCATATCACCTCTGAATTTTCTATCTCAGTATGTATCATATTTTGATATTCAGTCTTTTGATTTTCAAGTTCAAAGATCATGGAAAATAGAATCCAAAGATATCTTTATATCTGAATTCTGTTTTCTCTCACCAGTATTAAACTAAAATTACCTTTGGTTTAATATCATGATAGAGTTATAAAGTTTATTTGTATATTCTATTCTACTGAAATATGTCATGTATCATTTACCTCTGAACATGTTTTCTACAAAAATATCATCCACAAAATCGAAGTCAAATAAAGATATTCATTTTAATCAAATTCGGAACATTGATTACAAATGGTATCAAGACTTTAATATATGATCTATTTAGGAGGAGCGATTATCTCCTGAATATGAACAATTACATTATTCATCTTCTCATCATGGGCTTTCTTGAGACGCTCTGCTGTTTCAGATACAATCATCCGTTGATTATATTCCGCAACAATAGAACTTCGGCGGTTGGTCTCTTCAATCTGATGGGTTTGCATCTGTTCCCGCTCTTCCTGTAAAGATTGATAACGTTCAGCTTCAGATTGATGATCAGCTGCAATCTTTGATCGTTCTTCTTCCACGGAGGCAATTTGTTTTTGGAGACGAGCTAACTCTTCCCTCAACTTTCTAAGATCTTCAGCCCTTGACGATTCATCTTTCTCTAAACGCTCCATATTCTGACGAGTATTTAACATCTCTTCGTCTTTTGCCATTAATTCCTTAGAAGACTGAACGAGGAAATCTGTCAGAGCAATATGTTGAGCTTGAGCTTCGCTCTCCAATTGAGAAATTTCAGCTGCAGTCAGAGACTCAATATCCTCCTTCTTAATCTCCCAATATTTTTGGATGTTGGCTTCTAAATCATTCAAGAGATGTTCAAAGAAGACACATTGAGCCTCATAACCAGATTGTCTCAAGGCTGAACATGGGAAACTAGTCGCCTCTCGAAGACTCGAAAAGGGCATAGTCTCATCTTTCATGAGTCGCCTCGAATATGTATCCAGATATGTATAAATAATATCTGAATACATCCTCATGACTTTGGCTATCCCTGTGTCAAAACTGGGAGTCGCTGCAATAGTAGGGGAAGGAGCAGGAGGAGCTTCTATTCTTGGAGCTGAAGTTAGTACCCTTGGAGAACTCGGCAGATGGGAACTCCTCTCACCCACCTCAGTTTGAACAAGTGGGGCTTGAGTAGAACTCATAGCCGGTGCAGTTCCGACAACTGTTGAAATAAAAGAAGCATGATCAAAACCAAAAGATAATAAAGCAGAGACAAGACAAAACTTTGATGAATAAAATATTACCTGGAGTTGGTTCATATTCAGTCTCCTTCGGATCATTCAATCCGGCTCTTAGTCTGTTCAGAGTACTTTCTGACATGGGATTTATTTCACTGCTTCCCGCACCAGAAGTACTCGGAATTTGAACCTCAATTTCCAAATGCCTCTCCGGTTCTGGTGTTAACCCAGAGTGTTGACCAATGGTCTTCAATGCATCTATTGGTATTTTAGACAATGATTCATCGTCTATCTCCATGTCTTCTTCTCCAGAAGAATGAGACGACGGTTCATAGTCAACTTGTTCGCTCTCTGAAGCTTCAATAATTGGATTGAGAGGAGTGGCTTCCTTCACTGATTCTCCCGAAATCAGTAAGTCATTAGCCGTTTCAGTCTGATGCTCGGCCTCTACCGCAGGTTGACTAATTTCCTGCGCATCATCGGCTATTGGTGGAACTGAGCCTACATCAAAATGTCTAGAAGACCCAGCAGTTTCAGGAATATCTTCTTCTTCTGTCTTTACAGAGAAATCAAAAGTAGCTTGCTTTTCTGCAGCCAATCGTATAGCACGATCTGTGGGACTCTCTGCATCCAGACAAATTACGGATTTAGTTTTTGAAACTATTACTTTCCTTCCTATTCTTCTGGTTAAAGGAACAGTAGGATAAGTGTCTAATGGATCACTACCTGTTTCATCAATATTTCTGGCTCATTCAGAAACAGGAGAATTCCCGGGAATAGAAATTCCTCCGCGACTTCGAGTCTCTGCTCGAGTAGCTCTTTTTGCGGCAGGACCCGCAGTACCTTTACTCCTCTTCCTCTTCGGTGTATTATCAACAGATATACTTTCTTCAGCACTCCCGATAGGCACATGCAATGGTTGATGAAGGTCATCAGAGAAGAAAGTTTCCAAAACATCATTATCAACTTCATCGGTGGCCAGAGGATCTTCTTTGTCGTGACAATCCCTAGGCAAGGCGGATTTAGTTGATTTCTTTTCAACATGAATAAAGCTTTTACCTAAGATGCTAAATTTTTCATCAAAGGTATTAGCTGATACATAAAATCTGGCATAGGACGCCAATATCTTAGCTCCTCTCCGATAGTTGACCGGATCTGGCATAGAAAAGGTAGCCCCTGTACCTTTGGCAATGTAATATAGCCAAGCTCTGGCACCATCAACCAACCCGCCTTGATGAGCAAAACACATCGTTGCATTGCCCACATGCAACTGATCGTAACCAAATTGACGAGCAAATCTGCTCGGAAGATATGGCTCTATATATGTGATGTCGTCACGACGGCAAATTAAATGAGATGGCCTGATTCTCTTTAGCCATTCATGTTGGACATCATCCAACTCATTAGCACCAACGCCGTCGATCAATCTCCCGGGCATGGTCTCATAACCAATAGGGGGAGGAACACAAGCGAAGCTCCAGAGCTCTCCCCTGTTCAAGATGATTCTGCAATCAGTTAAAGTATCATATCTCCATTTCGGTATGTGCTTGTATCTTTCAAGGAAAGTGTCATCTGGCCTAGCCATCCCAGTGCTCATCAGAGATTCAAAATGAAGAAGCAGCCATCCAAACAAGTATGTAAAGGGCATTTCTACCCGGGGAAAGGACGTCAAGCTCTTCCGTGCCAATTCGAACATCCTATCTGTGTATGCCCTTAATCCGGCATTCAGACGGCAGGTCATTGCCGTTAATAGATCCATTTTATACCCAAAAACCAGACGGACTGCTGCAAAGACGACTCCTCTGTGCATCCTGTCTGCCGAACAGGTGCCAGAAACTACGAATTTCCTCAGCCAAAGAGATATGAAACCGGCCAGATGACCTTCATCGGACAATTCTCGGCCACCCTGCTTGATATAGGTTTCTAATCTATCACCGGCCTTGTAGCTGTTGATGTCTTCTTCGATGACAATGTCATCATGATTAGTCTTCCGGATTAATCTGTTAATCTCGGCTTGACTCAAGGGCTTGAATTTTCTGACATACTGCTCGGTCTTTTTCTTCTTTTGGACTTCGTCAGTGCGGCCTTGAAACAAATAAGCCATCCACTTCGAAGAATAGCAATTGGAGTCCCCCTCTCCACCTTGACCCTTATAAAAAGCTTTACAGATGCTGTAATGACACATTAATTCTTCAAATACATAAAGAATTAGTGGGTTGGCTGCAGAAATCTTATTCATTTCGTCAACAAAAGGGATATATTCTTCATATGGCAAATCTGCTGTGGGTAGCTGAGATATATATGCCATTTCATGAAGGGCGAATCCCATCTCGCCCTTTGGGGTCATGAAGGTGCCAGTCCGATAGTTATATCTCTCCGCTAATGCCAAAAACAGATCTGGGTTTGGTTTGAAACCATAAGCAGTACACTTAATGGCATCATATAAACCTATCGCCTTCAACTGTGCACCGAAGTTCCGCAAAATCCATCTCACTAGAGCATTCCATCTAGTGTTCTCTGGATTTACTAGACCAGTCAGCCTCATTGACTGTTTTGGGTAGATAGCATTCTTTAATTGAACAAATTCATTGGCAAAAATTGGGACTCTGACTGGCTTCAGCAGTGCCGAGTCCTCAGGAGGGATGGTGGCAGGTAACAGTCCTCGCAGAGATGTGACATGCGGTTCAGTACCACTGCGGAACCTTCCTTGATGATATCCAATCCATCCAGCCTTAGCTTGTCGGGATGGAGTAATATCCCACTTCATCTGTCTTTGCTGGCCCGAATGGAATAAACGGACTATGTTGATACTCTTTGTCAAACCAGTCAAATACATAGGCTGATTTACATCACCATCCCTATAGTAACTGTATGATACTTTGTCCAGAGCAGGCTGGGAATTCATGTCAATAGCATCTCCAAAAAGGAATGCTAGTTTCAAATGGGCAACACCATCTACACTTTGTAACGGCAGTCCACTCATTAGGTTCAGTAAAGTATCATCCTCCTGATTGGTCAACAGAGCTATTCTTGTGGAAGGTCCGTCAAATTGGGGAAAATAAACATGTGATAGATCACTTCTATAATTATTTCCCATACTTCCTTCAAATTCTGCTTCCTGAGCCAGAATATCCACTGCAAAGGAAGAATAAAGTATTAAAAATCTTCAATGTCAAGAGATGATAAAGCTCAACATACGCTCAGTTTTTACTAAGCGTACAGCTCAGCATACGCTCAGTTTTTTATTAAGCGTATGGCAGACTCAAGGTTCAGCATACGCTCAGTTTTCTTTAAGCGTATGGCAGACTCAAGGTTCAGCATACGCTCAGTTTCCTTTAAGCGTATTTTATCTTAAGTGAATGGTTTTTAAAGTTCAGTTTATGATCAGTTTGAGTATATCAGCGTATGGTTGACAAGATGATCATCAAAAGTTTACGTTAACACAGGAGTTAGCGTATCTCAATGAGACAAATTGCCATAGCATATTCTTTTAAAAGATAGTGTATTTTGATATCTCTATCAAAAATACGCGTATCTTACATATATACGCTCCAAACATATTTTTCGTAAAAACGAAAAATATGGAATACAGCTAAACCCTAAAGAGGGAAGCGTATTTGCTGACGTATTGACCCTAAAGAGGGATACGTTTTCTGAGTTTTGTTCTAACCAGAGCCCTAAAAAGGGAATAATTATTTGTTCATCATCATCTTCGTCCTCACCATAAAGAGGTTTCAATGGCCATTCACTGCGTGAAATACGCTGACTGGCCGTCCTCTTGGTAGTGGCAGTGTCGACGGTAGGATGAGATGACTCTTCAGGGGCTTTCCCCTTTCCTTTCGCAGCAGCATCAATCTTGGGTGCCATTAATGGAGATAGAGTTGAAGTCGAAGAAGAAGAAGAAAGATCTTGAGTTTCTGAAAGCTCTTTTCTCTCTTGAAGGCAAAAACTCTGGTAAAGAAATAAAATAGGTTTTGGGAGACCTATTTATAGAAGAAAGAAAGAAGTTCAAAACGGCGGATATTTTTTAAACAAAATCCCTAAAGAATTGTACTGATATTGAGGAAGATAATGAACTCATGCCAGCGTGTCAGGACTCATTCCCACTTTTTGTTCAAAGTAATTTCGAACTTTTGAAACTCATAAAGTTCGAAAACTTTGAAGGGGGTCTTGTAGGATGTGGAAAATTATGACACGCTGTCATTTTTATCCATACGCTTAAAGACAGATGTCAGTTGAAGCCATACGCTCATTCAAAAGCCATACGCTCAGTAAATATTTTATTATTTACTGAAGTGACAGCACAGCATATGTTTAAATGAGGAATGAATCTGACACTTCATCTTTCGTGCAAAGACAGCTGTCACGAGAAAAGTAACCGTCGTATAGGTTTTCGAAGAGCCGGTTTTGTCTTTTACGAGGACAACTCAGCAGCCTTCATAAATACAAAAGCCATCATTATTGTCAGTTTTGACAGTCTGTCAGCCGTCAAATCCGCAGTCACGACGCTCGAGAAGATTTTGTCAGTTATGGGAAGATATGGTGTACCAAAGAAGATTGATGATAGCCACGTGGCCACTTCTCCAGTGAGCGTATCAACCTCACATGACTCCTTCTTCACCCAGTCAAGTGAGCGTATCAACCTCACATGACTCCTTCTTCACACAGTCAAGTGAGCGTATGGATCTCACATGATTCCTTGTTAAACAAGCGAGCGTATGACCTCACATGACTCCTTGCCCATAAAGTGAGCGTATGGATTTCCTATGGCACTACGCTGTCCAAGTCAGCGTATAAACTCTCCTTCAACAAGGCAGCGTATTACAGCAACCATATCCAGGATTACAGTCAACACACGTTCTCACGTGTCCTGTACCAGTTATCCACTTCTCTAAAAGTTATGCAACGTGGCATCCAGGCCATCAATCTCTCCTGAACTTGCTCCACTACTTTCAACCGCACGCTAATGTGTCTCCATCAGAATTTGCCACGCATCCCTGCAGTTATGCACACGTCAAGTAACTACCTGAGCGTATGCTTAAGGACAGTTATCCTGAACTCTATAAAAAAGAGTTTCTTCATTTTCATCAGAGACTACAGTCATTTTCAGAGAGAACAGAGAGATTGCCCAGTTGCTGTCCAAGTTCTTCGAAGTTCGAGTTTTCTTTATCGCATCGTCCAAGGGATAAAGTAATTGTCTTCTAGATTAGATTCCTACAGTTGTAATTTTCTCAGATACAAAATAATAAAGTGAATTTATTTATGGAAAACAATATCCTGCTCTGTTCTACATTTAGTATTTTCTCACCATGCCATGATATACAGTTACTCACATGCTCTACTTTCCTTTATATTGTACCTTGATTGGAGTCTAAGTTCTGCTTGGGAGAAGAGTTACAACCCCGGTCCTTATTTGGTTTAAGGGTTGTAACTCGACTTCCGAACGGTTCCCAAGTCTTCATATATCTTTGTCTTGTAGTTCATTATACTGTCTCTTATAGAATTTGTCAATTCACATGGAACTGCTGTTAGTGTTTGTACTTGCTCATTTTCCTGACAGGATACCGTTATGATATATTACAGATGATTCCGAGGCGGACTGCTCGACCTATTATGGGCTCGAGTCAGATGGAGTAGCCTTAGATCGTGGCCTTATAGTAGAGCCACTAGATTTTGTACTTCCAGAGTAGTGTAGGTTAGATAGGTTTGACTGGACTGCGATCCAGCTAGCTTATCAGACTGTAGTTCTATATTCTATTTTGATACTCTGTGATGTATATATCTGGGCTTGTATTGGACTCTGCACTTGTTTACTCTTTCATCTATCATATGTCTTTCCTCTGAGCTATCTACCTTAGTTTATTCTGTGATTGAGACTGTATTGCTATGTCACCTCCATTCGGAGAGTATATACTGTACAGGTACATTTTAACTGTTAGTCGTAGGTATTTACAGACGTTATATACAGCGTTCTACTACCGATTCTGCGGCGTAGGCTGGACGTACCCACGTGCTCGTGCCCCTCATAAGGGTGCAGGTCGTGACACGCAGTCAGTGATGCGTCTACCGAGTTGTGGCACAGGCGGCTCGGCCATATCTGCGAGAAGGGGATGAGCTACTTGGTGAACAGGAAGGTGATTCCGGGGCTCAAGTCTACAAAGTTGGAGAAGTGCACGTACTGTTTAGCTGGGAAGCAAAATAGGGTATCTTTCTAAAGTCACCCAAGTTCAAGGAAGTCGGCGTTGCTCGAGTTGATTCACTCGGATTTTTGCGGTCCTATGAAGGTAAAATCTCTTGGTGGTGCTTCTTACTTTGTAACCTTTATTGATGACTGTTCCAGGAAGGTTTGGGTCTATGCCTTAAAGACCAAGGATCAGGTGCTGCCTACTTTCAAGGAGTTTCAGGCCTCTGTTGAAAGGAAGACGGGCAAGAAGTTGTTGTATGTTCGGTCCCACAATGGCGGCGAATACATCGGTCCCTTTGATGCGTATTGCAGAGAGTAAGGGATACGACACCAGAAGACTCCGTCAAAGACACCTCAGCTCAATGGTGTAGCGGAGCGCATGAACAGGACACTGATGGAGAGGGTGCGGTGTTTGCTGTCAGAAGCAAACTTGTCGGGCAGTTACTGGGGTGAGGCTCTTCTCACAGCTGCTTATGTTATTAATTTGTCTCCTAGTGCTCCTTTGTAGGGTGATGTGCCTGACAAAGTATGGTACGACAAAGAGCCGTCATACAATCACCTGCGGGCGTTTGGTTGTAAAGCCTTCGTGCATGTACCTGTAGGCCTCAAAAATGAAGTCACGCTGAGTTGATCAGAACAAGTCACGCAGAGTGATCCAAGAAGCAGCATAAAAGATACGCTAAGTTCTGCCTGGCCATCTCCTTTAGAAGTCACGCAGAGACAGCTCAGCCATACGTCAGAATCATAATGACTGACAACACAACAGTCGAGAAACGTCTCCTCGTATGCCACGTATGCACAGAACTCGAGAGATCACAGGCGTCTTTTGCAATCTTCCTTAGCAAGACCCACTCTTCACCAAGTTGGCGTGACTTTGGGTCTTATCTTCATTTAATGCGGCTGACAATATAATCAATGTCAGAGATTTTATGTCAGACGAAGCGTGCCAAATCAAGACAGCTGGCGGTTTGCGTGGATTCTGAATCTTCTCCTTCCTCAAAACATTGTGTGACTTTTGAGTTATTCTTCTCAAAGCCTGTGTGAATTCTGAAGTATTATTCTTTAAAGCTTGCGTGGATTTCGCCTTCAACGAGTCTGCGTCAACGAATCTGCGTGGATTTTTGCCTTCAGCAAGTCAGCGTGGATTTTATTTCAACTGGAGTACGAGGCAGCCATGCCACCGATCTCTCTCTCGCGTGCCCAGTAACTTGCATACGACCCATGCACTGATGCCATGTGTCCAACAGTTACGGGCCACGTCCAGTAACTACTCATTAACCCTGCGTGTATTTAGAGTCTGCGTGACTTTTCAAGTGCACCAGTGGTGAGGTAGTTATCTTTTCAGTTACTGTTTTGACTCTATAAGTAGAGTTCTTTTTCTCATTCATTGTACAGATACATTGATATCTACTGTCAAAATTTTGAGAGCTTTTCTTCTTCGCAAAGTCCAAGGGATAAAGCGATCGTCTTCTAGATCGGATTCCTACAGTTGTAATTTTCCCAGAAATACAACAAATAAAGAGAATTTCTTTATGGAAAACAAATTGGCGGCTCTGCTGGGGAAAACTATCTCCTCTTCTGAGATGGTAACAACTCAATGCGACACTTCGTCAATCGGCTCGACGAAGAAGGTGATGATGATCAAATTCGATCAACTCGCCTATGAAGAAATGCAGCGGGCTAAGGGTGGCAAGCCCACTCCAGCCTCCATCATCACTGCCAAGTCGAAGGGACACTCTGTCTATGTCCCTAAGAATCAGTTGGCAGTCAATGGTGAAGTCTCTGCCACAGTGTCTACTCCTAACACTGGCAAGAACTCCACTGCAAGCACGCACACTCTTGTGCGCTCGAAGATGACAGTAACTAAAAGTCACGCTGACAGTACTGGCTCCTTAGCCGAATCTGTTCCAGCGTGCAAATTCAACTCTAAAAGTCACACTGACAGTACTGGCTCCTTAGCCGAATCTGTTCCAGCGTGCAAATTCAACTCTAAAAGTCACACTGACAGTACTGGCTCCTTAGCCGAATCTGTTCCAGTGTGCAAATTCAACTCTAAAAGTCACACTGACAGTACTGGCTCCTTAGCCAAATCTGTTCCAGCGTGCAAATTCAACTCTAAAAGTCACGCTGATAGTACTGGCTCCTTAGCCAAATCTATTCCAGTGTGCAAACCCACATTCAAAAGTCACGCTGACAGTACTGGCTCCTTAGCCGAATCTGTTCCAGCGTGTAATTCTAAAATCAAAAATTACGCTAACAGCTCTGGTTCTTTAACCAAGTCTGTTTCAGCGTGTATTTCATCAGAGAAGAATAGCTCCTTAGTTATCTCTTCTTCTTCACCGAGTTCTACTAGAACTGGGGGTGGTCTTCCACACAAAGTCCCTTCGAAAAGGAATAACTCTTTAGTTGTTTCTTCTGCTCCTGTAGTTTTTACTTCAGGAACAGCTTTGACTGATACTTTTGTTAGTCAAAGGAAAGGAGATGGTCTTTTGACTACTCTTCCTTCTGGATATTCTATGTCTCAAAATCTGAATGAGTCTAAGAAGAAACATTCCTTAATGTCTTCTTCTTTGATTTCTTCAAATTGGGCACAGAATCTGTCCATTAAAGAGGGTCTGTTACCAACTCCTAGTCAAGGGAGTGGTTCAACTCTTCCTTCTCTGCAAATATCCAGATCAATGGAAGAAAAACTCTATGTTTCCAAAATTAATGTGTTACCTTCCACTGATTTAAGAACAAAACTCAGCACTTCTGGTGTTAAAAAACTATACCAATTGGATATGAAGATAAAAGATCCAGATGCAGAGTATGCAAGAAATTATGTGGCTCACATTAATCACTCTTTGTATAATCAAGAGCCATCAAGACCCAAGAACAGGAAGTATACTCCTCAATCTTCACAAACAGATTTACGGGAATATCTTCAACAGAAGAGAAGGAGTAATTCTATATCAAAGGAACATGCTGAATGTGACTTCTATCCAAGAGTCGTAATTCAGTGCATATGTGAATCAACAGCTCAAGACCATGGTGATCATGAATGTGACTTCCAGCCAAGAGTCACAATGCAATGCAGATGTCAAAATAAACGATAGTCTATCTTTAATAGGATTCAGTATGAACCTATGCCTGATGAAGATGAGCCTTTGTTTGTCTCTGTCAACATGACTTCTCGGGACACCGGAGGTAGAGTTGATAGTCCAGATGGAGTATACAGAAACACCAGAGCAAGAGTCCTGGCTTCTAGTCAAAGAAATTTGATCCCTGAAATTGATTCTGAATTTCTTGGAGAATCTAACTTCCCACCTCTTCCTACTGGGGGTAATTCTCCTATAGTTGACTTTGATACACGAAGCAATGATTCAGAGTATACAACATCTACTAGTTCATCAATAATCTCTCATACAGTCACAACTTACATGGTTGATGGGAATACTGATGAACCTTCTTCTTCCCTGACTCCTCAAGATCAAAGAATTGCTTCTTTGGAACAGCAAATGAAGTCTATGACTGACATAATGAAGTCGATGTATGAACTCATGATAGCTCAGTTACAAAATCGACAGACTGTATCAGATGCCATACCAGTTGATACTGATATAAGTCCAGTACAAGTTCCTCCAGCAGTACAATCCAATACTCCTGGACCAGCTCAACCAAATCCTAGTCTCTCTGGAGCTGGGGGTAGTGCTTACAATGCTGTTCCTCCTTCCAACTATTCTCTACAAGCCACAAATCCACAATCTTCGGGAGTTGTCTCTGAAGAATTGAAGAATCTCAAAACTCAATTCGAGGCATTCAAACAGAAGGATGGTTTACAAAGGTTAGGCATCAAGCAGCCTTATCCGATAGAATGGAAGCAAGTATCATATCCTCCTAAATACAAGCCTCCTACTATCTCATTCTATGATGGAACCACTTCTCCAAGTCAGTTTATTAATCACTTTGAAGTGATGACTGATCAACTGCAACCAAGTGATGCCCTCCTTACTCGGGTATTTATTGGATGTCTCAAAGGAACGGCTTATGAATGGTATAGAAGTCTCCCAGATGGGAGTATTACTTCATTTGCTGGTTTCAAACAGATGTTTCTTGAAAGGTTCTATGAAGGGCTTAATGACATGACTATGTCTGCTCTTATTAGAATCAAGCAAAAAAATAATGAATCTACAGAGGAATACATTGAACGGTTTCGAAGAGAAGCTCTGAAGATGCCTTTTGAAACTCCTGATGCTGTCACCATTGACACGTGCAAATCAAACTTGTTGCCAATCATCAGTATGTGGACAGGATCCACTCAATTTCAAGATTGGCCTTCCTTCATAGTCAGTGCCAAAGCTGCAGAAATTAGTACTGAAACCTTCAAAGGTTTAGGAGTGCAGATGACTCCTAAAGAAACAGGACAAGGTGCTAACAATAAAAATAATGCTCGCAAAGGAAAAGAAACTCTTGAAGTTAATCTTCAGAGCAAAGATGCATCAAATGTTCAAACTCCTGCCTCTACAAATCAACAATCAAGAACACCTCGCCCCAAAGAAGAATATTCTTTTGATGACGACGATGTCCTTGGTATCTTTGAATGTCTGCTGAAAGGTAATAAAATACAATTACCAGAGATCAAGAAACCTGATGAAGCTGGTAAGACAGATCATCCTAAATACTGTCCATATCACAGAATGCTGGGTCATACAATTCGTACATGTTATGTACTGAAAGGAAAGATCCAAGAAATGATTAAATCTGGAGCTATCTCTCTTACTCCAAAAGAGAAGACCGTCACCTCCAACGTCGTCTCTATGCAATTTGAAGATTTCCCTCCTCAACTCCTTGAAAGTGGGATTGTTCCTATTCCCAAGGCAACTCTTGACATAGTGAATCTTCTTTCTCCACAGTCTGAAGGATTAGTGCCAATCACTTTGGAAACAGGAGAAATCATGTGGATCCATCCTGATCTAGTGGCAGATTTTGAATCGCCTTCTCCTCAAAAGATTTCTTCTCAAAAATCCAAGAAGGCTGGAAAGATCAAGTCATGTCATATGACTTCTCTTGGGTCTACCTCTGACACAGAGCCAAAAGACAAAGAAGAAGCACTTGTTAGTGCTACTCGAACGGGGAAACCTTACTTAAAGGATTATTCTAAAAAACCTGAAGATCCTACTGATATCCCTTCAGATGCTTCTAATGTTCCTCCTGAAGAAGAATCATCCACTGAACCTGTTCCTCCCAAGCCTACGGCTCTGGAGAAAGGCAAACAACAGGCTCAGTTTGATAAGCCAATCAAGAAGTCTTCTCCTCTTGGACTTCAGAAGCCTTACAACTTCGACATTTTGGCTCAGCTTGCTAATACTCCAGCTAGAATGTCCCTCTTTGAACTTCTACGTCTTTCTAAAGAAACTCGGGAGACGTTAAGTGAAGCACTTCTACAAGCTGACTCTTGTCTTGCACAATTTAAGAAGCCGGATGCGGAACCTGCCACTTGCTTACATTGCAACAGTGTACTGGAGATTATCCCAAATATCACCTTTATACAAGATGACATGTTACTGGAGGATAATCGACATGACCGACCTCTCTACTACACTGGTTATATTGATACGATGAAGATAGATCGTATCCTCATTGATCCAGGGTCTGCTATAAGCATAATGCCAAAGAGTTTGTTGGATGAACTAAAAATCCCTCTTCACAAGCTCTCCAAGACGGTTACTACTATCTTGGGATTCAATCAAAGCCGAAGTGAGCCTTTGGAAAAGATTCATCTGAAGCTTCAGATAGGCGATTTCAGATCTAAAGTCACTTTCTATGTGATCGAGATCGCGGGATCCTATAATCTTCTTCTAGGGAGGCCCTTTCTTCATGAAAATAATGTGGTGTCCTCTACTCTTCATCAATGTTTTAAATACATTGATAGCAATGGAAGAGTACAAAAAGAAGTTGCTGATATAAATCCCTTCCATGGGGTTGAAGCTTATTTCAATGATTCCCGAATGTACAAAGAAGAGTATACAAGGATCATACAAGCTATGGAGAAAGAAGATGCACAAAGTGAGACTTTAATAATCCCTGTTAAAAGTCGAACTGCTCAGCAACAATCTCCTAAACCCTCTGGAGAAGATTCTTTCATCATTCCAGTGAGTGGACGGATCTCTCCGTTACCTCAGTCATCTACTCAAAATACACTGATCATTCCTGTCAGTGGGCGTACTACAGTTCCTGTACCTTCACAAGATACTCTGCTAATTCCAGTTGGAGGACGGACTACTCTTCCTACTCAAACTTCAAGGGAGCTCACCTCTTCTGAGCCATTTGTTATCGATCTTAATCGAAACAAAGCTTCTTCTTCTTCTCCCCCTTTAGTTATTGACTTGGCTAAAATCTCTAAGGCTCAGCCTTCTCCCAATGTAAATATTGCTGCTTTTACATTTAATGAAAAGTCTCCACCTTTGCAGTACGTTGATGTGTGTAATTATGTTCATAGTTATTTACATCTGTTAGATGACTTGAACACAATAACCATAGGAGTTGTACAGACTGTTCATACAGATGTATCTCTAGAACCTGTACAATCTTCATACTTTCTAGTTCCCAGCAGAAAGCTAAGAGACATTCCAATATTCTTCTACAAAGGGCCTCAAAATCCTTCTGATCTTGAAGATGATGACAAAAATAATGATACTGGAAGATTACAACTACGTCGTTATAGTCAGCAATCTAAAGACATCATCAAAATATGGGCTATGACTTCAGGACTGGCCTCAATAATGGAAAAGGAAGAAAAATACCTGTCCGGATTCCTCTTTTGAAATATGGAAGGACAAAATGCGGATTGGGTTATACTGCTCCTACTCCTTTCATCAATATTATCCATGAAGATCCTGAGTCTGACGAAGATAAGAGATCTGATTCTTCTAGTACTACTTCTTGGGATTCCGATACGAGTATCGGTGACTTCTATTGCAACCTTCTGTCTTCCAATATGGTTTCCATTGACCATTCTGAAGAAAGTGATGAAGACGAAGAAGAGTTTAAAATCTCACCTGAATCAAAACAGTGGGCCTAAAGATTAGATAATCAATGGGAGTTCCGTTTCGAGCAAAAAGAACCTCCGACTGAAGATAAACTTGTTCAAATAGATATTGGTGAAGAGGGATCTCCCAAACCAATATTCATCAGTGAAAGTCTTTCAGAAACTGATAAGAAAGACATGATCAAACTCATTCGTGAATACATTGATGTCTTTGCTTGGAGTTATGAAGATATGCCAGGTCTTGATCCACAGATTGCAACTCACAAACTCAACATCTTGCCGAATGCTAAACCGGTCAAACAACAACAGCGACGATTTCGTCCAGACATCATGGATGCAATTGAAGCTGAAGTCAATAAACTCATTACCTCTGGGTTTATTAGAGAAGAACAACATCCCGATTGGGTGGCCAATATTGTTCCTGTTCTTAAAAAGACTGGCAAGATCAGAGTATGCATAGACTTCCGCGATCTCAATGCGGCATGTCCTAAAGACGAATTCCCTCTACCAATCACTGATGTCATGGTTGATAATACCTGTGGATTTGAACGAATGTCATTCATGGACGGGTATTCTGGGTACAATCAGATCAAAATATTTCCAGAAGACGAGAAGCACACTTCTTTCAGAACGTCGATTGGTACATACTGTTATACAGTTATGCCATTCGGTCTCAAGAATGTAGGAGCAACTTATCAACGAGCTATGAGCACTATATTCCGTGAACATTTGCGAAAATAGTCGAATGCTATGTTGATGATATTGCAGTCAAAAGTCGACAAAAGGAGGATCATATCCAAGATTTGAAGACTATATTTGATCTAATGCGTAAGCATCAATTAAAGATGAACCCTACTAAGTCCTTCTTAGACGTCTCTAGTGGTAAATTTCTCGGCTTCGTCATTACCTCTAAAGGTATACACGTGGATCCCGAGAAGATCAAAGCCATCCAAGAGATGCGTCCTCCACGCACCTTAAAAGAGCTACGAGGATTTCAAGGAAGAATCGCTTATATCAGGAGATTTATCTCTAATTTATCAGGACGCTGCAGACCATTCAACAAACTTATGAAGAAAGGTGTCTCTTTTGTCTGGAATGATGAATGTCAGAAAGCATTCGATGATATAAAACAATATCTGATGAGCCCTCCAGTATTGGTACCTCCCGTCTCAGGAATACCGTTCCTCCTCTATACTCGAGCAATGAGTCATTCATTGGGTGCATTACTTGCTCAAAAGAATCAAAATGGCCATGAACAAGCCATTTATTATCTCAGCCTACTATGACCGGAGCTGAACCTCGATATTCACCGGTTGAAAAAGAATGTCTAGCCTTGATGTTTGCTGTCCAAAAGACACGTCATTATATCATTGGCCAGACTATTCATGTCATCTCCAGGATCAATCCTATACGGATCATGATGAAGAAACCCAGTGTTTTGAATTCTCGATTGGCTAACTGGGGAATCCTACTTGCTCAGTATGACATGCACTATATTCCTCAGAAATCAGTCAAAGGACAAGCTTTAGCTGATTTTCTGGCTGCTCACTCAATTCCAGAAAATTCAAAACTCTATGATGAAATCCCAGATGAAGTCATAGATTCAAATCAAATTGCTGAAGAAGATCCTACTTGGCGTCTATTCTTTGATGGAGCATCAAGAATTGGTCCTAATGGCGATATTGTCGCTGGAGTTGGAATTGTTCTTGTATCGCCAGAAGGTCTTGCCATCCAAAGAGCTTATTCTCTCGATCAGCCGTGTTCAAACAATGTAGCTGAGTACAACACATTACTTATTGGTCTTCAACTCGCTAAACATCTGAATATTCAATATTTGGAGGCGTATGGAGACTCTAAACTTATTGTCAATCAGATCAGGGGTACTTATGAAGTTCGCCATCAAGATCTGGTTCCTTATCATAAAACAGCCATATCTATGGCCTCATCATTTAAGGAATTCTTCATTGAATATGTTAGGCGAGCATGTAACACAGAAGCTGATGCCCTTGCTAATCTTGCAGCGGTGCTGGCTATCCCAATCAGACGGCAACAAATGATTGTTGTTCGTAATCGAGAATTATTTCATCTTGAAAATAACTTGACTCTAGGACTTCCAGTTGACATTGAAGAATCAACATCTCATGACGTCAACACAACAAGAGGATTTGGATTCAGTCGTAAATCGATGTCATCTTCATCCGATTCCAGCATGGAATTCATCTTCAGTAACTCGACTGAGAATCAGAATACGGATAAAGATTGGAGACTTCCTTTCTTAGATCTCGTATTATATGATATTCTTCCGGATGATCCGAGTGAGGCAGCATCTATCAGACGACGATCACTCAGATTCTATTACAATCATACAACAAAGACCTTATATCGTCGAGCTTATGATGGTTTACTCCTTCGGTGCATTGCCGGTGATGAAGCCCAACAAGTTATTCGTGAAGCACATGATGGAATTTGTGGAGCGCATCAACATGGGCCAAAACTTCAAGACCGTATTCGACGGATGGGTTATTATTGGCCAACTATGGTATCAGATGCCATTGAATATGCAAGGAAATGCAAAGCTTACCAAATTCATGCGGATTTTATACATCAACCTTCGAAATTTCTACATCCGACGGCAGCATCATGGCCCTTCGAAGCTTGGGGCATGGACATTGTCGGCCCGATCAATCTACCGTCATCTAAAGGTCATCGGTTCATTCTCGCAATAACCGATTACTTCTCCAAATGGGCTGAAGCCATTCCTTTATCTGAAGTTAAGACGTCTAATGTCATCAGCTTTATTAAGCACCACGTCATCTACAGATTTGGTGTTCCTCGACGCATTGTTCATGATAACGGACCACAGTTCGTCAGCCAGAAATTTACTCGATTCTGTGACGATCACCGGATCAATAATGTGGCTTCTACCGCATATAATCCAGCAGCTAACGGATTGACAGAAGCTTTCAACAAGACTATCATCAAACTCCTAAAGAAGTTTGTCTCCACTAACAAACGTAATTGGAGTGACAAGCTCGGGGAATGCTTGTGGGCTTATCGCACTACAGTCCGTAATGCTACTAAGTGTACACCTTTCTCTCTGGTGTACGGATCTGAGGCTGTTCTCCCATTAGAGATTCAAATTCCTTCTTTAAGGATAGCAATCGATAATGAACTCACTGCTGAAAATAATGATCGTCTTCGACTTCAAGAATTGGAGGCTCTGGATGAAAAGCGTTTATCTGCTCAACAGAATATTGAATTTCTATCAAGCTAGAATTTCAAGGGCTTTTAACAAGAAAGGCAGAATTCGAACATTTCAGAAAGGAGAACTTGTGCTTACTGTCAGACGCCCGATGACTATGACACACATGAGTAAGGGCAAGTTTGATGCAAAATGGGAAGGTCCATTCATTGTCAATAAGATCTTTTCTAATGGGGCTTATCAACTCACTACTCTAGATGGTAAAGCCACTATGATGCCCATCAACGGCAAATTCTTGAAGAAGTACTACGTTTAATATTTTTATCAAGATTGTCCTCCCATCATTCTCCAGCTGTTTCATTGTTCTTTCCGAAGAATCATTCTGATATCTATTATCCCCAGTGGAGATAGGTATTCTACTTTGTATCGTTTTCTCAACAAATTTGATATCCAGAAATCATGTCCATATTACCTCTGAATTTTCTATCTCAATATCATATTTATGAAAATGATATTTAGTCTTTCTGATTTCTGAGTCAAAAGATCAATGAATAAAGGCAAAAATATAAAGTGGGAAGGATATATCGTAAACAAAGTTTCCTTAAACGGAGTTTATTTGAGATAAATTCTTCAAGAAAAAGAGTACATCATCATGGAAGATCACTGTAATCCCTTTCATATTTGGGACGAGAACCACATACATAATCAGCAAAAGAATTGAGTACATCTTTTCCTGACCGCACCAAGAATTGACAGGCAGCCAGCCTCATTGCTTCTTCTTCTTCGGTTTCTCCTGGTTCGACCAGGAAGTCCAGGATATCTTTCGGCGGCTTGGGAGTAGACGAGCTTTCGCCCATTTCCTTCTTCTGCGGAGGTGGATGTTCTTTAACACCTTCAGTAGCTTCGGGGGCGACTTCAGCCTTCTTTATGTTCTCTTCAGAAGACATTATGGATAAATGCGATCCTTCTATTCAAATATATGCTCTATTTATAGGCATATGGTTACAAGGATCGAAGGGACGTATTCTTTCCCGATATTCAATTCATCCATTCATTTCTCACATTCATCCGACGTTTCACATGTTCATTAATACTTGACGGTTCGTCTGTTCATTTATTACATTCACTCGACAGTTCATCTGTTCTTCATTTCCTAACGGTTCGTCCGTTCATAATCTTCTATCAGTTCATTAAGTGGGGATTCGTTATTGATCACGTTTTCATACATCTGAATCAATTCCGAATCTACTCTCATTGTCATATTTTGACCTCTGCATAGAAATCAATCTATTTTCTTTCGAGTTCCTATATATTATCACGTCCATAATACCTCTGATAATATATACTCTAAAACAGAAAAGATGATTTTATTATCTATCATGTCCACAATTCATCCACAAATACGAATTATTGAGCATAGAAGAATTGTCATTTCCATTCCCATTTTACCACAAAAAGTCTATTATATTTCTTAGACTTTCTTACAAATCATAATGGAAATCTATTAAATCTTGGATTTTCATTCTATGTACAACTGAGATCTATTTCTTCTTGGATCTTCTCTGGCAATCTCGTTGTTTGTGGCAATTCCTGGGTGTCCAGCAGGAATCAAACTCTGGTCTTATCTCTCAGACGAGAGGAGAACCACAGAGTAGGGCAACACGAAAACGTGTTGTGCCAATACAACTGGTGGATTAGGAGCGACCTTTCAGAGGAAACAGGAATGTATCCAACCTTGGGATACAATTCCTAGTTCTCCCGTAAAAGGAACTCTACTACCCAATCTCTCGGTAGTAGAGTTGACTCCACCATCCAACTCTCGTGTATAAAGGCTCTTCCTACCATCTAAGGAAGACCCTTCTATCTCACGAAGAGTTCTGAGTTGTCTGATTTACGCGTTAAAAGCGTATGAGCTCCCTGATGTAGATGTCAGCAGGATATTCTCCACAGCATCCACATCCCCAATGCCAGTTCTGAAGAAAATTTTCAGCCAAAATTCTGCAAGAAACAGTAAGGAAAAATCAGCCAACAGAAATTGGCCAAGCAAAGACAGATGCATTCTGTTCATTTCAGGAAGATGAATTTGTCTTTAGCAAACAAAAATTCAATGCGTGTATATTGAACTTACCGCTGTGTCTGCTGCTAAGGATTGACAGACCCATGTCTGGTAGCGTACACAGAAGTCGAACATCAGACAACATGGCTTTCCTATTTTCTTCTCACAGAAAGTTCATTCTCAGAAGAGAGGAAGAAGAATGGGAAGATGAGTTTGTGTGGAGTTCATCCATCTATTTAAAGGGTTAAGTGCAGGTCTATTCTTGGAAAAGATCCGCATAAATAGCGCTCGTAAATTGTGGAATGAGTGTCACGTGTACTTCGGGAGACAGTGCAACATTGGAAACAGTCAAAGTGTGCTAATAATATTCTTCATTAAAAGGCACGTAGATCAAACACAAAAGTTGTACTTCATTCTTTAAACAGGCACTGATGGCCTTACAAAAAGACAAAACAGAAAAGTGTAACAAAAGCGTAGAAAGTTACGCTCTATTTTCTAGAGCGGCTAAGTTTGATGCCTAACTCCTCTACGCTCTTAACTCCCAGGCGATGCAACAGAGTCTCGAGCATTTCACGCTTCTCCATAAGGCTCCGCCCATCAGAAGAAGACGAGCCATCCAATCCAAAGTAGCTCAAGAGATTCTTGGCTAACTGCGTGGAGTCGTCCTTGAGCTCGATGACGACAGGTTCGGGTTCTTTGCCCCCAAAAGTGGGGTCACCATGGGAACAAAAGCCCAACTTGCGTGCTTCCTCTTCAGCTGCTTCCTTTGGGGTCATATTTTCGAGAGATGAATGTCAAAACTGAGAATCTCTTCCTGTTTATATAACAGATCTCGTCGACAGTTCATATTCCACCATAAATTGGACGCAATCAGTCTCGGAGAACGAAAGAGTCATTATGACATTTAATAAGTTCATTTGATATTTTCAAAGAACTTCGAAGTCTTTTCGACTTCCGAAAAAATTTTAAAGTCATCTCAGCGTGACTGATTTCATTTCATCATCTCTATTTCAAAGTATTTCGAAAATTTTATCATTTTTCGAAAACTTTGAAGGGGAATTTGTAGGCCTCAAAAATGAAGTCACGCTGAGTTGATCAGAACAAGTCACGCAGAGTGATCCAAGAAGCAGCATAAAGGATACGCTAAGTTCTGCCTGGCCATCTCCTTTAGAAGTCACGCAGAGACAGCTCAGTCATACGTCAGAATCATAATGACTGACAACACAACAGTCGAACCGTTCCTCGTATGCCACGTATGCACAGAACTCGAGAGATCACAGCCGTCTTTTGCAATCTTCCTTAGCAAGACTCACTCTTCACCAAGTTGGCGTGACTTTGGGTCTTATCTTTATTTAATACGGCTGACAATATAATCAATGTCAGAGATTTTGTGTCAAACGAAGCGTGCCAAATCAAGACAGCTGGCGGTTTGCGTGGATTCTGAATCTTCTCCTTCCTCAAAGCATTGCGTGACTTTTGAGTTATTCTTCTCAAAGCCTGCGTGAATTCTGAAGTATTATTCTTCAAAGCTTGCGTGGATTTCGCCTTCAACGAGTCTGCGTCAACGAATCTGCGTGGATTTTTGCCTTCAGCAAGTCAGCGGGATTTCATTTCAACTGGAGTACATGGCAGCCATGCCACCGATCTCTCTCTCGCGTGCCCAGTAACTTGCACACGACCCATGCACTGATGCCATGTGTCCAACAGTTACGGGCCACGTCCAGTAACTACTCATTAACCCTGCGTGTATTTAGAGTCTGCGTGACTTTTCAAGTGCACCAGTGGTGAGGTAGTTATCTTTTCAGTTACTGTTTTGACTCTATAAATAGAGTTTTTTTCTCATTCATTGTACAGATACATTGATATCTACTGTCAAAATTTTGAGAGCTTTTCTTCTTCGCATAGTCCAAGGGATAAAGCGATCGTCTTCTAGATCGGATTCCTACAGTTGTAATTTTCCCAGAAACACAACAATAAAGAGAATTTCTTTATGGAAAACAGTACCGAAGGATGAGAGGACCAAACTTGAGCCGAAGACGAGGCGATGCATTTTTGTCGGCTACGATCAGGATGAGTTTGGCTATAGACTCTACGATCCAGTGGAAGGAAAGCTCTACAGAAGCAGGGACGTGGTGTTCGTCGAGGATCAGACCATGACCAACACTCAGGATTCCGAGACGCCTTCTGAGGCTGAGAAATTGCCTGAGTTAGAGTCATTTCGCTTCGAGCAGTTTCCAGAGGACATCGCAGAGGATCCAGTATGGGGGAGCCAGTACATGGAGTTGCTCCCAACCTTGATCATCAGCCTGCTAATGGTGGTCAGGGTGTCCCTCAGGAGGATGAACATGCCGGGGAGGCAGTTCCTGAAGGAGAGGAGGCTGTAGGTATACAGCCAGCACCAGTGGTTCCTTTGAGGAGAAGTGACGGGGATCGTCTACCTTCTACGAGATACTCACCAGATGAGTATGTGCTATTGACTGACGGGGGAGAGCCCGAAAGTTTTGCAGAGGCTATGGAAGACGAACACAGGCAGGAGTGGATGGTGGCTATGCAGGAGGAGATGAGTTCCTTGCACACCAATTCCACTTATGATCTGGTGCGGTTGCCAAAGGGCAAGAAGGCTTTGAAGAATCGATGGGTGTTCAGAGTGAAGCAGACGGAAGATGCTACTCGCCCTCGATACAAAGCGAGGCTGGTAGTCAAGGGCTACGGTCATCGGAAAGGCGTGGATTATGATGAGATCTTTTCGCCTGTCGTCAAGCATTCGTCTATCCGGGTGGTGCTAGCATTAGCAGCCAGTTTCGACTTGGAGGTCGAGCAGATGGACGTGAAGACGGCATTCCTCCACGGTGATCTTGAGGAGGAGTTGTACATGGAGCAGCCAGAGGGATTCTGTGAGAAGGGCAAGTCACATTTGGTCTGCCGGTTGAGGAAGAGCTTGTATGGTCTGAAGCAGCTCCGAGGCAGTGGTACAGGAAGTTCGAATCGTTTATGGGGGAGCATGGTTATGCACGGACGACGTCGGATCATTGTGCATTTGTGAGGTATTTTGTCGAGGATGATTTTATTATTTTATTGCTCTATGTAGATGATATGCTATTAGTGGGTCGGAATGCCACTAGGATAGCGGAGTTGAAGCGCCAACTGGGCGCGGCCTTCTCTATGAAGGATTTGGGCGCAGCGAAGACTATTCTTGGGATGGAGATCAGCCGAGAGAGAGAGAGTCCAAGCTGCTACACTTGTCTCAAAAGAAGTACATTCACCGGGTACTTCAGCGTTTCGGGATGGACGGGTCGAAGAAAGTGAGTTCCCCTCTTGCGGCTCACTTTAAGCTCACTGAGGAGCAGTGTCCATCTACCGAGGACGAAAAGAAAGATATGGAGTGGGTTCCATATGCCTCAGCTGTGGGGAGCCTTATGTATGCTATGGTGTGTACGAGGTCAGATATTGCTCATGCAGTTGGTACGGTTAGCAGGTATCTTTCAAATCCTGGAAGGGTACATTGGAGTGCGGTCAAGTGGATTCTGCGATATCTTCAGGGCACTGCTGGTTGGAGACTTTCCTTTGGTGGTGACGAGCCGAAGCTGGTTGGGTATACCGACGCTGATATGGCTGGAGATGTAGACACGAGGCGATCGACTTCGGGCTACGTGATGATGTTTGCGGGAGGAGCGGTGTCGTGGCAGTCGCGGTTGCAGAAGTGTGTTGCCTTGTCGACGACAGAGGCAGAGTACATTGCGGCGACGGAGGCTTGCAAGGAGCTGTTGTGGATGAAGAAGCTGCTGCAGGAAATGGGACTGAAGCAAGAACAGTATACTTTGCTTTGCGACAGTCAGAGTGCTATCTTGTGAAGAATCAGACGTTTCATAGCCGGTCCAAACATATCGAGACTCGGTATCACTGGATACGGGATGTGGTTGAGAAGAAGGACGCGGAGCTTGAGAAGGTTCATATAGATGACAACGGAGCTGATATGTTCACGAAGATTCTACCAAGGGGAAAGTTTGAGTACTGCAGACAGATCGTCGGGATGACGACATCCTTCCCATAGTTGTGAAGGGGGAGATTTGTTGGAGTGGGTGGGGTTTCCAACCTATGTGGAGAAGGTCCCAGAGTGCGACGAGCGTCGTTCGATGTCGAAGAAGCTCGGGGAGTTGGAGTTGCTGCTGCTACTGCTCCATAGGAGATTATGGAACTGGGCCACCGAGTTCGGGCCGAACTCGGTCCCAGGCCGAGTTCTGGCCGAACTCGGTCTGGCCATTCCAGAACTTGGCTGGTCAGTGCTGGTTGCTCGACACAGAGTTCTGGCCGAACTCTGTGTCGTCGGGGGCTGAAGCGGATTTTTGGTGACTTTTTTACCACTGGATCTAATCCAACGGTCCAGGTTGGTTGCGGGATTGGGGAGTTAAGTTGAGTTTCCTCAACCCTAATTCATTACGCAACGTAACACAAGGAAGAGAGAGGAGGAGGAAGAGTGCCATTACAACTTCGGGAGAGAGAGACGGAGGATTGAAGGTCGTTTTCGAAGGAGATCGTGTTTCGGATAATCTCTACTCGTCGTTCCGCTCTTCGTAGCCTTGTAATCATTGTTCTTACTTCTGAGTGTTGTGGGGATCCGATTTGGATCGGGAGGAGTTTGTAGAGGGTGTAATTCTTCTATTCCATTAGTGGAGGCTTCTCAGGGTTGGACTCCGATCGTCCCGTGGTTTTCCCCGCAAGGATTTTTCACTTCAAAAATTCTCTGTGTCTGCGTGGATTGTTTTGTGTGGTTGTTTTTGGGTTCGTGCGTTTATATTGCTCGGTCCTCTCGCAGGTACTCTCCGATTTGGAAAAAGGTTTCCGCGTTTCTTTCCCAACAGGATGTGGATCAAAAGTGCGCCAATTCTAGGGACAGGGTATCAGTCTCAAATTTTTGCTTCCTTCTAACCCCGTCCTATGTGCAAATTGGCTTTTCTTCCATTAATGGCCTTTGGTGTTTTCCAAGGGGTCATTTCCCAAATCTCCAACGTAAGATGTCACGTACAAACTCAAAAGAAGCAAATTGCGTATCTATCAATGTAGACTTCAGTGGCCCCACCCACCCAGGCCCTTCCTCCTCCTCGGATCTCTATCCACACAATGCCACTACGCTCACTTCCCCCCTCCTATATGTATACATCGCTCCATTAATTCTTCACTCTTCACCAACAAATCTTCCTAATTATAACCAACATTTCTTCCAAACTCTCCTAAGCTCATCAATCTCATCAATGGCTCAACTACTCCAATGTGACGTAGCCGTGCGAACCTCGACGTCCTTTCCCCGGCGGCAGCCGGTAGCCACCTCTTCGTGAGGTACTACATCGCCATCGGAGGCGGCAAGGGGATCCGCGTCGACACCCGGAAGCTCCCGTGCGGCGGTGGCACCGGCGAGGGGCCCCGCTGGGACGAGCGGGCCTCCCTGGAGTGCCGGGGCGGCGGCGGCGCGGACCCTCTCAAGGAAGCTCTGGGCGGCGGCGGCCGGAGCGGCGCGGCGGTGCAGTTCGAGCTCAGGTGCAGGAGGAGCGCGACGGTCTGGGGGAAGGTGGCCGGGTCGAGGCTCCTGGGGAGAGGCGAGGTTGCGTGGAGCGACGCGATCGACTCGCCGGGCGCGCCGGTCGAGAGATGGGTCGGGTTGACGTCGAAGAAGAGGAGCACGAAACCGGTGAAGCCGGCGGCTCTTCTGGTGAGGATGGGGATTAGGGTTAGGGTTCCGGAGGCCTCGTTGGCGTCGACGCAGAGGATTAGGAGAGGAGGAGGGGGGAGGCAGTGGGACCATGGGTGAGTGCAAGTGTGAGAGCTGTGGGTGGGTTGGGAGTGAGGAGGACATGTTCCTAAGTGCAACTGCCGCTTCCATGAGCTAGTATCATCCTAAGTGCAGCTGCGGACTCTAACTCGAGAACGGAGGGCGATCGAGGCTTAAGAGCAGCTTCATTCACTTTGACGACGAGTGGATGCGTAGCCTCAAATTGGTTCCTCCAGAGCCAAGCTAGAAATGTCGGCAGCTGGACGGCTCGTTATTACTTTTTCTGCCAACAAAACTATACGCCAACACCAACACCAACACCGCATCCAAATTCGACAACAAGCAGTTGGTGGAATCTCGCCTTTGGGCGCCCTGTTTGCAAATGAAACTGTTTCGAGGATAGTCAATGAGTGGGTTTTGTTCCCCGTTCTTATAGGGCTTTAAAGATGAGCTCATGTTACGGATTTAAATTTGAAACAGAAGTTAATGAATCTCATTTATATTTGATTGATAAATATCTGTCAGAGACTCGGAATAATATGAGGGAACAACATACTATTTTTGTGACTGAAATTTTTGAGGAACTCCGATGACGACGCCTGCTGCTGTTGTTTTTAGATTTGATGCTGACCTAATTAGATGTTAGCCTGTTTGGGGGTAAAAATTTGCTTTTGAATGTTTGGGAGGAATTCTGGAGCGAGGAAATTAACGAAATTCTTGGGACCATTAAAGGCAAGTTGAGGCTCTACTTGGTGCGGGTTTAGAAAACGACCTAATCGTATTTTACTCGTTTTAACTGCATGTCAAGACTCGGTGACCACTCACAAGTTGTGACCTCTCCTTGTCTTGTCTTACTCATTCCGATGATTTAAAGGGGATTTCAGTATCATGTTTAAGATCTTATTCGTCACAAAAAGGGGAACAAAAGAGAGGCATGACCATATACATTATTAATCCACATCCTATCAACTCGATCGGCTGCGCATGCTCAGGGTTATCTGAGTGAGTTAACTAATATGATTTTGATTTTTGGGTTATATGTCTGTGAGTAGGCGTGTGCTCGGAGAAGTTTAATGAAAGAAGTTGTATGAACATGCTTTATATCCAAGGGCATAGTCAGAATTTTTATTTATTTCGGACTGAACTTAAAATACATCTAAATTTTTTTTTTATCAAAATAATTGTTGTATCAGTATCGTCATGTACATATCTGATCATGTCCATACCGTACCGTGTCTGGCTAATGTAGAACTGTGTCCAACATAATAAAATAAATAGAAACCGGACAAAAATTATTTAGTTTATCAGGTACTCTTTTAGGTATAAACTCGAACACTGAAAGCCTTTGGTATCCTCTTTTACCATCAGAAGAAGATGATTCGTGATGTGGCAGAACTTGCGGTTGGTGCAGAGGTTCGGACGACGAGGGTAGTGCCAGCGGCGAGACTTAGACTTACCGATTATAAGCTTCTGTTCAAGCATATTTATTTTAAGGATTATTTTGTATAAGGGTAGCAGGTTCAAAACTAATTAGACTTTGGTACTGGGTTTGTCCGTTTTAGATTTGGGCACTCTAACTTGTTTAGTAACAAAAATGAATCTTTTAATGACGACTGTTCGTCACTAAATGTGTCACTAAAAAAGAGTACCAGGTTTAGGACCTAATTATACTTTGGGTACCGGATTTGTCCGTTTTAGGCTTTGGGTACTCGAATTTTATTAGTGACATTTTAGTGACGAAATTTGACTTTCAATGACGAATGAATGTTTTAATGACGAATGTTCGTCACTAAAACGTGTCACTAAAAAGTAGGGTATCCAAATTCTAAAATGGACAAACCCATCATTCAAAGTCTAATTATGTTCTAAACCTGGTATCCTAATTATTCAAAATAATACTTTAATTTTAGTTGTGAACTTATCAAAATTATTTGGACACTATAATGTGGAGGAATAATATATTATGTTTACAAGTACAAATAATTACGAAGTAATAACAACTGAACTTGTGTCAGTCACATGTAAAGGCTATTGAGGTTATGCTTTCTTTCCAATTTCCAATAAACTTGTGTTAGTCACAACCTAACAACCTATCAATTGTATACGGAAGAGAGAGAGAAATATATATATATATATATATATATATATATATATATATATATATATATATATATATATATATATATATATATATATAAAAGATATTTTTTTTCTTAAAAATTTGGGGTGGGGTGGAGCCCACCCCAACCAACCAATACATTTGCCTATGTTTATACAGTTGTAAACACTATATCATAGTTTGCAGTATCAATTGATACCGATCCGATACGGTCGAGGCCGATACAATTTAGCATGTCCCGATCCGATACTGACCGCTATTGATATATTGATCGATACCGACATTTGTGATCTCTTTTCCAGTCAATTTGGTAGACAAAGTTGAAAGAAAAAGACCATAGCAATGGTGTAAAAGCATATAAAAAAAATTATTTATGACAGGTAAACCAATCACAAAGGATGAGTATTATTTTAATGAATCTTAAAACTATTAAAAAATAACACATAATATACTTAAAATATACCTAAATATAAAAAATATTATTTTCTAAATTTTTAATAATTATTTTGTTTTCCATACCAAAATAAAAATTGATTCTCCGATCCGAAACTATCAATACGTATTCAACCATCTATATTGTCGATATCAAGGGTCCGACATCGATAATGCGAACCTTGCACAATATAAAACAAAAAAAAGTTGTCAAAAGTGTGTATTGATTCAAGTGGTTAATGCTTATTGGGAGAGGAGGAGGCTAATCATATTGATTTTAAATCGCCCTTTGAAAAAGTTCTCCTGGGAGCTTCAACCTAATAAAGCCAGGGACAGGCTTATTATGCAACAACACTTGTTTCTACTTCTAAGATGTACAAAGGCAGCGTACAATGCGTGCAAAATCAGTAACGAGTCAAGAACATCAGAGATCACTTTGCTATGCCTACAACCAATGTTACAACTCCCTTACAACTTTGCCACGTGTCGGACTTCGATTGGAGGAGGAAAAGAAGTGGTGAGACCGGGTGGAGCCCATGTAGCAGGGAGGGTGAGAGTGGTGATGGGACCCGGTGGGACCCATGTGTAAGGGGTAGGAGAGAGTGGTTGTAAGAAGGTTGTAAGAATTTGGTAGTAAACTTAGCATTTTCCCTAAAAATATGTAGGTTTTTTCTAAGGGCACCACCGTTTTTGCTAGGGGCTAGCCCAAAATAGTTCAAGAATATTACAAGTTTGCCATCCAAAAATTTTGCTAGGGGCTAGCCGAAGCACACCTATAAATACCAATTTCTCTTTTCATTTTCTCTCTCCTTCTTCTCTTTTCTTTTCTCCCTCAACTATTTTCTTCTCTCCTTCTCTTAGGTCAAAGAATTAAAACCCTAATTCTTTTCTTTTCTTCCTAAATTTTTGGCAAATTGTTCTCTCCCTCAACTGTAGGTCATTGACTTCTCCAAATTTTTGGTAAGTCATCGAACTAAAATATGTTTTATGTTTTAAACAAGAATTTCACATATAAAAGTTGAATTATGTGTTAAATGTAGAAAAATATTGAACATGGATCAACCGGGATCATCAAACGTTCCCGCCACGTCCGAAGAACACGTTCCCGCAACGTCCGAAGACAACTTTGATGCATCGGAAGCTCTCTTGGTAACTACATTTGAACTTGTCATCGAATTTAAAATCGTGCTGTGACACAGAGGACTGCCAACACTCTGGCAGTCCAGATCATAGACTAGGACTGCCAGAGTGGTGGCAGTCCTTCACAGAAGAAGGACTGCCAGGACCCTGGCAGTCCTACAAATATGTAGGACTGTCAGGGTCCTAGCAGTCCTACAAATATGTAGGACTGTCAGGGTCCTAGCAGTCCTTCTTCTGTGAAGGACTGCCACCACTCTGGCAGTCCTAGTCTATGATACCTGAATGCAGAATTTTAGTCAGTAAAGGTGTTTGTAATTTATGAACACCAATTGCTGTACAAAAGACGGTCTTACTATTAACACAATTTGCTATTTATGAACACCAATCTTATGCACGGGCCTAATCTATGAAACCTATTTGCTTTAGAATGTTGTCTAATTGTACTAACCTTTAAGTTTTATTGTAGGACTTGAGATCTTTCGATTTTGCGGTACCGGCTCCAATTGCAGTCAATGTAGCCCATTTATTTTGGACCGATCTATGTTTTGAATCAAGCGAGGGTGCGGTACATTGGTGTCGAGAAGTCGGACGGGAAAACAACATTGTTCTAGTGATATTCAGATCGGCCCGAAATCGACCGGGACGACAAACTGTGGTGGTGGGCTGTGAAAGAGGTGGTGTGTTCAGAACGCACAAGAAAAACACAGTTATCCAAAGTAAAGTTCCAAGAAGAAATGTTGGAACGAGGAAATGTGGTTGTCCATTTACGATACATATTAGAAACAAAGAAGAAGGAAAATGGACAGTAGAAGTGAAGAATGGAACCCACAACCATGAGATTGCCGAGACACTATTGGGTCATCCGTATGTCAGACGGTTGAACAATACGGAGAAGAAGATAGTCGAAGACTTGTCCACCTCCGGAGTTGTACCGAGACAAATATATTCCGTCATACGACATGAAGATGAGAAGAACATGTCTACAATGAAATCAATATACAACGTCCTAGCTTCTTCAAACGCTGTCCGGACGAAATCAAAAATGGCTATGCAAGAAGTGCTCAAGTTGCTTGCCGATAATCATTATGTTGAGTTCCATAGAAGACATCCCCAGAGTAATGAAGTATTATCAATCTTTTGGGCTCATCCTGATTGCACAAATTTGGCCAGGTCTTTTGCCGACGTGTTAGTCCTTGATTGCACGTACAAGACAAATAAGTTCAAGATGCCTCTCTTTCATGTTGTCGGGTTCACCTCTACTTGAAAAATATTTCCAGTGGCATTTTGCTTTATGAAGAGTGAGAAACTTGAAGACTACACATGGGCGTTGGAGAAACTGAAAACACTTTACATTGGTCATACAAAGCCGTCAGTATTTGTTACCGACAGAGAGTATGTAATGACCCGCTCCGCCCTAGCGGAACGTCGATTCAAACGACAAGTGCAACGACTCAAACGAGCCGTCGACCCGAAGAGTTGGCATCGACCTGATGAAGAATCGATGCAAGGCTTACATTGGCCCGTCAAGATGAGTCCAGACTTAGACTTTCAAAGGCGCGCTCGGAGTATCGCTCGGCCGACGCAAACATCGCTAAGGTGGGTGGCTCCAATGAACCCGTCTTTGCTTAGCCTAGACACATAACAATACGGACACTATCACGAGGATCGCTAGGCGATAACCCCGTGCATGCTAATAAAGGACTCAACGCACCTAGCTAAGGGAATAATCCCATCTTGTATGCTTGTATAGAATATGGAAAAGAACATGAAAAATGTGAGATCTCTCGCACCGCGCTCTACGCTCGTGCTAAGGCACAAGCTTACGTTTATGTTCCTTATGTGTTCAAACAATGAAACAATGAATGGGTTACAACAATGAAACGAGAAGACTATCAATATAGTCGTTCCGAGTAGAGTATAACAACATTGAAAGACTATGGGACCAATGGGTCGCCAAGGCGACTCCCGCAAGGGGAGTTGCATAATGAATGATTGAAAATGTGAAAGAACCAACGAATGAAAGAATGAATAAAAGATAAAAAAGAAAAGAATGGTTAACGGCAGGTGTGACGAGCACGTGCAACGGAGCTCGCTACCCGCGTTGCACGGACGCCAACCTGGTCGATAACGTAAAAAGGCTAAGGGTTAGCCTACGGTTCAGAGACAGCCGTTAAGTTAAAAAGACAAGTTAATACGAAATATTCATGGACAAACGGCACGAGCGAGGGGTGGCGAATGCTGTGACCGTAAAGAAAAAGGGATTCCACGGCATGATCAAAGGGGGGATATGCCGGCCTAGGCGGAATCAAAAGGGGCTTACGGGCTAACTGGGAGGGGGGGCTTGGCCACCTAGGAGACCTAAGTGCGGGGTAATTTCAAAAGACTATCAGATGTGAACCAGCCGCACACAGAGATAGGTGAGAAATTACCAAAAGAGAATATGTCCAAATTGGCTTGTGATGCCAGCGACCGATGCATGTAGATTAAGTAGGCTTTGCTGGTGGCGATCTACGTGCAAGTCCTTGCATTGAAATCAAAGTAGTCTAAGTTATCTAAATAAAGTGCCTTATGAATATGCTTGAAATGTAACACACCGAATGATAATGAGGAATTCATGCAAGTGAGTTAGAAAATACGCCTACGACGCGCTAGAAACTGAGGCAGGGACACGCCCTTGATATTGAATGTTTCCAAGAACCATGTTATGTTATTACACATGAATTGTTGACTAACTTGGTTTAATTTGGACAGGAAAGGCCGGACGGTAAGTATGGGTAAGTCGTGCATGTATTTCCATGCGACACTTGAATTCAGCAACACGAGATAGGTCATGATATGTGCCATAAAATTGACCCTAAGGCAAGATTAGAAAGATAATGAATGATAGAGATGCACAAAAGTAAATAGAATGTGTTTGGTAATGATAGCATTGTGGGCGAGCTAGCCTCCCCACCAGTGCATAACAATGTACTGATAACCCCACAGTCTGCTTGCAGGAAGCAGGAAACGTCGGCTGGTGCGGAGCTTCCCTCGAACGTGCTAAGGCACGGAGCTATCTCTCGAGACTTGGAGCGTTAAAAGGAGCTGGAGCACCATATACAGGACATAATGTATTGGAACATCGCCATGAATCATTCCATCTTGTAAGCCACTTGGCACGCCTTTTATGTTTCAGAGAGAGAGACTTGAGTGATTTATAATATCGGCCTAGCGCCGCTTGTAAACTTCTTGAAAATCAATAAAAGAGTTTGAATTCGCTTCAACTTGTGTTCATTTACTTTCCGCTACAAATGGGGACACTCTGTGCGACTCTGTGGCCTAGCTCAAATCGACCCTTTCTGGACTTGGCCTTACACGGGCGCAACCTAGGCCCGTGCGTCATCACGCCTAAGCGAGGACGATCGCTCCTACGGGAGCGGGGCGTGACAGAGTATGTCCTAATTAATACTATTTGCATTGTTTTTCCTCGAGCGGATACATTGCCATGCACTTGGCATGTCAATCGTAATATTCAAGCCCAATGTAAGTTGAAGTTTCGGAAGGAGGATGGTAAAATCGATAAGCAGATTTTTGACAAATTCTATAATGATTGGAATTGTGTGTGGCGAGCATCTACGATTGCCAGTTACGACGCCGCATGGTACTTGTTCAAGCAAAAGTGGAAGACGAGGGAGCCGGCATGTATTTCTTACATCAAAGATACATGGCTTGAACCGCACAAAGAACAATTCGTCTTAGCATGGTCGAATGTGGTGAAGCATTACGGCACGACAACTACCAACCGTGTCGAAGGAGCACACTCTTTAATGAAGAGGCACCTAAAATCATCTCTTGGCAACTTCGTCTCTGTTTGGCAAGCTATACATTTATCAGTAGACCGGACGGTGAATGAAATTAAGGCATCATTTGAGATGAGTTTGAATATAGTCAAGCATGAGCATAGAAAAAAAAGTACTCTTAGATGCTTTAATGCGCGTGGTATCTCACAAGGCATTGGCCTTAATAGCTGATGAGATTGAAAGGTCAAAGTTTGTCGGGCTTGATCCCGAGGTTTGCGGGTGTGTATATCGACATACACTTGGCCTCCCTTGTGCACATCAGATTAATGAATATCGCCGTGAATCCATTCCTATTCCAGTAGATGTTGTCGATCAACGTTGGAGGCAGTTGTCTTTGAGGGTATTTTTGTCATTTTTAGGGTTATTTGAATTTATTAGAATTTATTTGAATTTAATATATCCTATTAGGAATTTTAAATGATTTATTTAAATAGTGGGATTAAATCCAAGTTCATTGGTTGCCATGTGGTTTTGGTTAGCCTAACCTAGATTGGACCTAACCTAGATTAGTCATAGCTATTCTAGTTAGTCACTTTGGGTTTTAGTTAGTATTTGTTACATAGGTTTAAGTCAAGTTTAGTTTAATAGAGTGATTTGCTAAGAGACTAGGAAAGAGCCCTAGAATCTAGACCACTCCTTATCCTTGATGCATTCCTAGCCCTAGGATGCAACCTAGAAACCCTAACTTAACCTAGTGGCCGGCCAAGGCTCTTCCCCCTTGCCTATAGAATATCATTTTGGGGATTTAAGCCTCCTTCCAATAGTTTATCATTTCTTTTCTCAAGACAAGGTGAGCCTACACTTCATTTCTCCATAGATCATTCAATATAGGTCTATTTTCATTGGGATTTCCTCTATAGAACTCTAAATACTGTTCCTCTACTGTTTGTGGAGTCACATCACATGTTTGGGACAATTTGAAGGAATTGGGTGGACTTTTGGAGGTTCATTTTGAAGAGCTTTTGTGTTGAAAGAACACATAGAGGTAAAATCCTATTCCCCCATTAAAACTAGGGTTTCCTTGTATTAACACCTAGCCCTAGGTGTCCTGATTCTGTAGGATTAGGATTCTTTCCAATTCGTGTCCTGTACGTGTCCGTATCGGACACGTATCAGTGACTATGCACAAGTGTTTGAGGAAATGCCTCAATGGGCATTTCGTATTGATTTTCGAATTGTATTTAAATAGAAATTATTATTTTGTTGTCGCTTACACGTTTGTGTTTGACTGAGGTAATTTTGATCTGGTGTTGTGCCTGTTTGGACACGGGGACACGTTCGCGTGCGCTCGGGACTGCCTGTCCTGCTGTTCGGGGGCTGTACCGGACACGACACGCGGCCACTGGACACGAGATTCGATACACCCTATGGGGGAGTGACTGACACGCCACGTGTTCAGTTTCAGGGGCCCACGTGGCGTGTCGAGGGAGTAATCCTCCTTGCACTGGTCAGGACTGACAGGTTCAGTCGATTTTTATTGTCACTGATACGCTGTTCGTATCTCCTCTAGACACGTCGAGGACACAATTCAGGGTACCTTAGTCCTAGCCCTAGACACACTCGACACTCGGATATGAGCACAGGGTCTGTGTCGTGTCGTGTCATGTGCACGAGCTCAATGAACACGTGCACGACACTGTTTTTCCCACACTGTCCAGTTTATATTCCTGTGTTTAAATACCTATTTTAATTAGTTTAAATTATGATTTTATTTACTAATTAGATCCTAAGTATGTTGTATAAACTATATTAGATTAGAGTTTCATATTAGAATTGGTTTTGTTGAGGGTAACTGGATTCGAATTTGGGAAATTCTGTGTGTATTCTGATACCTATATGATACACTGATTCTTTCCCGAGATTCCTAACTTAAATCCCAGTTTTAATGTTGTTCTTACTACTAATTACCCCCTCCCCCCCACAGGTTTGATAGTTCCTATTTGGCTTAGTTTTGCAATTCAATTAGTTTTGTGGGTTGTGAATGAGATTTGAGCAATTGTGTGGGATTCAATGTTTTGGGACTGAATGGATCTCCTTTTCTTTTCAACTTTTCTGAGCAGTTTTCCCTAATAAATTAAACTAAAGTGATGTTGTTTGGTTACCTTCAAATAGATGAAACCTGGGTTTTGTTCAACCTGAGTTTGATTTGGGTTGTTGTGGGTGGATAGTTTGAGTTTGTCAATTGATTAGAATTCCTATTGACTGAGGGTTATGTGAGTGTTTGAAATTCATTATTGAACTGTCAAGCATTGGCTTCCCTTTTTTTGAACATTATTTTTCCAGCCCAATGCTCACTGTTTTGCAGTCCATATTGGACTGTACACACACACACACACTGTTCAGGCATGCCCTCCCATTCTGTCCTGTCACACTGTTTTGTACAGCACCCTATTTCACAACACACACACCCTCACACTCATTGTTAGACACACACTTTGTTCCTCTCTTTAACACACACATTGCACTCTCACATCTCTTACACCCTTCACAACACACACACACATTACATTGCCCCCTCTCTATATACATATACATATATATATTAATGTGTGTATACCTATACATGTAATGTATATATATATATATATATATATATATATATATATATATATATATATATATATATATATATATATATATATATATATATATATATATATATATATATATATAAAAGGTAATGTATATCTATATGTATATATGTATTAAGCCTATATCTACATGTACATATATATATGTGATGGTTCCTAATGAATATGTATTATAACCTAAAGTACGGTATGTAATATATATCTATATATATATCTATGAAATGTGAATGTGCCTATACCTATATATAGGTATATGGGTAACCTAAAAGCTAGTGTATTTCTATGTTGTGTTAGATAACATATCAATATGTGTAGTATTTTAGATATAGATGTCATATAGTCTTGTGTTAGGGTTGGCCTATAGGCATGATACAGCCTATGGCATATATGTGAGTCTGTTTGCCTAGAAAGTCTAGAATGGTCTTGTATATCTTTGTTAGACCTAGAATAGACTTGCTAGACTAGTGTAGACTTGTTTGACCTAGTTTGGACTTGTTAGACCTAGTTTGACCATAGTTGACCTAGTTTGACTTCTAGGGTTGACCAGAGTTGACCAAGAGTTGACTTTGGCCTATATTGACCTAGAATCATGTAGAATGTATTACAGTGCTTTATTTTATCATTTTGGACTTGTTGTGACTTGTGCTGTTCTAAATAGGAGCCAGATACCACTCCTCGAACAGTACTTTCGTATTGGACACTCAGATACCAGACGAGTACATTCTCTGATCATTTCATATCCTTCTTAGAATTATTTCCTGCATTAAATTACTTTACTTGTTACTGTCACGTTGGTCACACGGATTGGTACTATATGGATCCCTTCTTGAGATGTTATCCTTAGGGAGCATCGGGTACTACATGTTCTGTGCGTTTCACTTACATGGTGTATCACTATGCTTCATTGGTTCTTTGATCACTTGTGACATATACTCTTATGATCACAGAGTCTCCTAGAATCCTTATCCCATTTACTAGGTATCCTAGAATCTCCTAGAATTCCCATTTATGGGATATTCATGTATCATCCTTCGGGGGCCTTTGCATGGAATCACACTACAACAAAAAAGTGTTTTAACGACACTCGAAAAGTGTCGTTAATGACTTTCCATGGCACTTTTTTAGTGCTGTCTAGAGGGGGTGTCATAAAAAGTTTTTTTACTTTCAACGACACTCGATAAGTGTCGTGTAATAACTTTATGACGACATTTTATAGATGTCGTGTAATGTTTATTCCACGGCACCTTACGGGTGTCATGTTAACGTGCTTCAATGTCAGTTCATAAGTGTCGTCAAAATTACGACACTTTATAAATGTCATCTAAAAGTATTCTATAATATTAAATAAATGTCATGGATACTTTTCATGGCACTTTTTTAAATGCCTTCCAAGCATTATCAGCATATTCTAAATATAAATTTATTTCATATATTTATATATATATATATATATATATATATATATATATATATATATATATATATATATATATATATAATTAACCAAAATCATCTTCACAAAAGATAAAATTTTAATGTGCCAAAAGTAATATATTAAACAAGTTCCAACCCGTACAATGTCAATAAAAAGTTACAAGAATATAGCATTCAACTTGTTTAAGAGTAACAAAGTCTATTACATATGCAAGTCCTAGTACTACTTCTTAGCGTCCACCTTTTTAGAGCATCAAACTCGAACCTTTTCCTTCCTTTATTATTTCACATTTTGCAAAGTCTGGCTTCGACTTTGCCATTACTTGACCTGCTTTAAGCCCTCCCCATTCGGTGTCCTGCAAGATGAAAGCAAAAAGTGTTAAAATTAAGATTATATATCCTTAACTTACAAACCCATCATTGGTAAGCATTACTAGTTGCAAAAAGTCATATAATCACAAGACAGAGAATAATTCCTGAACAGAATCTCTAGAACATATACACTATCACAACCAAAAGTCTTAGCCCCATGGTGTTATCTCCAAGTATGATATGTCTATAGTTTACAAAATTGAGTTTGATCCATTTTACTTTATTATTGTGATTGATGCTAAGACCATCCAAAACCACATTGCCAGATTCATCCAAAACCACGTGGAAAATGTATTAGGATCAGAAATTACCCATCTCACGGCTACAAATTGCTCCTTTGAAAAATTGAGCTATGTGTAAATTCTCAAAGAACGACTTAGGAACATAACCATGCATAGCAGTAACACAGATCATCTGATTTCCATCAGTGCTCTGAAAGAACCTGCAGAAACCAAACTTTTCACGCTGCAGATGTGTACAATTCAGATTTTCCATATACTAAAGAGGAAATCTGGAAAAATATATGTAATTATGGAATTAACTGCTTACATCTTCCCTGGACAGACTGGCAGAAATTGTGGCTTACGTCAGGTCCCATACCCTGCAAGGGCCACTGCTCCTCAAGGATACAAGGTACTTCGAGTCTGTGCTAAAACAAATATTATAAGTTGGAAAAACTTATTGGTACCATGAACATTCTTAATAGAAGATGCAAAGACCTGAAGATTCTTCTCTAATAAGTTTTCATGATAATTTATAATCCATGAGCATATATCCGGGAGTCGGAAAAACAGTAAATTCTAATACCAAGAGGAGATCTCAACTTTCTTGAATGTCATCATTCAGAAGCTTTTAGAATTTCCATGTAGAGTCCATTCTAATACATGCTTGGAGTGGATTTAAGCACCCGAGGCATGATTGACGCACTTTGAATTGTCATATTAACCGTATCAGGTTCAGAATTTTGAATATTTTCTCATCAGATTAAGAGAAAAAAAAACTAATTTGGTGCAGCATATTCACTGGGACTAAGTTGTACCTGGTAAAAAAGATGCATGTTGACGCTTTTGTGCCCATGAAAATCTGCAGGGAGTAATAAGTTACGACTTAAATTGACACAAGATGGAAATATCACCGATCGCTAAAACCAACAACTCAAGATACGATAATTGACACTCAAGATACGATATTAGAAATTCTTGATCAACAATTATAATTGTTCATAGATACTTATTAGATATAGTGATGTATTAGTTCTTCGAATATGATATGAATTATCATCCTATAATACCTACATGGGGTCATGTCTCCTGGTATTTCCAATATATCATCATGTATCCACTTTCTGGTATCCAAATGGGGTCATGTCTCCTGGTATTTCCAATATATCATCATGTATCCACTTTCCGGTATCCAATATCAGGTAGCTTAGTAGCCATAGAAGCAAAAGTCTACAACAATGTCTACTTACAACTTTTTTATAATGTCAATAACCTAAAAAAAGTGTCAGCTACATGGAAAGAATTAATTTCTCAACTACAAGTCTTGGCAAGCAAAAGCTGAAGCCTGAAGGCTTGTATCATCCCAAGATACAACTTGTAAGCAAGATCAGTTAAGTTAGATGACGATTTCTTAAACTAAGATCTCAAAATGATGACAAGAGTTGAGAAATTGGAGCAGCAATGCTTGAACATCCCAGAAGAGGACATTTGTGCATATCCAAATCCCAGGATTGCTTACTACATACCTGCACAACTCCCTTTAGCCAAATGACAGAATCAATGGAAATGTAATTAAACTCAGGATTGCTTACTACATACCTGCACAACTCCCTGAACAAATAAAATAGTTATCATATACATCAAAAGTTACCTTCCAATAACTTAGAGAAAATAGAAATGTAATTAAACTCATGTTATGAAAAAAAACCATCAAGAGAGTAGAAAAACTATCAAAAGTTACCTTCCTTAACAAAGCTAAAGGGACGAAAAGAATTCATGTTAGCTGACCATAAATTTGGCATACTGTTATTTTATATGGCTTTACCTACCCCCAAGATTTCACCATTTTGTGAAGGTGAGCCACCACAAGCTCATATATATGATAACCATTTGTTACATAAAATCAATCATACTATTATTTATGTGGCCCATGATATTGGAGAAACATCAAACTAGACCATACCAGAAGTCAGCATCTTAAGTTTTCAGAAAAACCTAGTTATATAAACCAGACCTTCAATTTGGCAGAAAAAGGAGGAAGCATCACTGGATCTTTTATTAGCTGCAACCATGACGATGTAAAATTAACATATATAAGAGATGTGACTTTAGTCACTCAAATGGTGCAGGGTTAGTATAGAAGACAACCAGAGTCCTCTGTTAAAAAACAAGTATTATCTTGTTTTTATCTATATTATATAGGCTCCTAACAATGTGCATGATGGCCACTAGAATCCATACATCATGCATAAGAACAAAACTTAAAACAGACCGGTTTGTTTAGTTTTATAGCAATCCATAATGTCTGAAACCTTCTAACTATCTGCCAAGGGACAAAACAAACCAAATTTTCTGTATCTCTAAGAAAATCCCTATTGTTACAATTAATAACACAAATGTTGATACAGTTTGTAATGGATTCAGCACAGCTTCAAGATAAAGAAACTGAAAGGATGCACTACTTGGTTTTAAGGTCGAAAAGAGTAAATGCTGAACTTTCCACATGTGCTCGTCAGTCCACTCGTGTAAGCCACTTAACCGACTATACTGACATCTTCAGAGACATCAACTATCGGATAACAAGGATCAAGAAGAAATAACTAGGAACCATATACATATCAGGGTCAAGCCGCAACACCAAGCAATGTACATTATAGGTTAAAAAAAATCTATATCAAAATCAAGTGAAAGTAGGAGAAAACCTTTAGCTTAATTTTAAACTTTATACTCATTGATGTGCATCCATTTTGTAGACGACCATTTATTCCCTTTAATCACAGGGCACCCACCTGCAAGATATATGCCATATTTATAAAATTAATCTTTTTGGTAACAAAACCCTTCAAACTCAGCAACCAAACAGTTCTAGAGTACCATGAGGCTTCATTAGATAGGTTATACAATCTAAACGGTGAAAATTTGGTATAATAAGAATGTTTCAAGATGGATAAGAAGCAAGAAAAGAAACAAACCATGCAAACTCGAAGTACTCTTCTTTGTCATTTAGCTAGAGAACATGTATGATGAAAATGGTGTACTTCGGTTAGGGTAATCGGTTATAGAATAAGTTGGTTGGCAATGTAGTAGTGTTTTGGAATGTATGGAACGAGGGAAGTTCATTGGAGCTTACAAGTTTACAAGAGGAGTGGAGGGGTTTACTTTTGATGACGAGGAGTGGAGGGGTATCATATAACATGATAGAATTCAAGTTTATAGAAGATGAAAAACTTGGTCAAGAAGCAACAACCAATCATACAAGTTCATAGTATTTATTACGCTATGACAGTCAGATTACTTCTCATAATGTCAACTAGAAGATAGAAAACTTCACAAAACTTACTATTGACAAAAAAGTGTGATGTAGTGCTTTCTTTTTCTCAGAAGACATACTCTAAGGCCAGATGTAGTATTTGTTGGTAGAAATCATATAGATGAACTCGGAAAAAAAAAACCAAACACAAAGAGAAGAACATTATGGGACCAGACCAAGGAAAACCTATCAGAACTAGCTTGATTCTTAGAATGAGTAGAATGGAGATACACTTGGTCCCACAACACGAGTTTAGAAGATAGTGTAAGTCTATTACATGACAGAGTTTCCTTGAGTAAACCCATTCATGACTATTAGAATATTTGTACTTCCTATGAACTGGGAAATCAAGAGCATGTTAGGTTGCATGGTCAGGCATATAGAGGATGAAGCAGCAGAATCAAGTCCAAAGTAATGAATTTTTCGGATGACATAAAGTACCTTGAGTGAAGAACCGAAGATAACATATTAGGAAAAAGAATTAGGATGTTGCCCCGCGACAGAGTTCAGGTCAAGCTAGTTTCTGCAATTGTCACCTTAATTGACTGTGTCATCAGCAGATAACTTGAAGAGCTTGTTTATCCTGCAAACATCACAACATTGGGTTAGCGTCCTTTTGAGAAAGTTTCCCCTCACCCTTGCAGGAGCATTTTGGTCCATTTCATGGTTGGTACCTAATAACATAGTACTCTATCGACATTTAGATCCACAAAAAAAGAAAATACAAGGGAACGATGCAAATACATTATGTATTAACATTGAACATCACAATCAGAGTAGTTCTTTCATTCCACTAAGCAACATCGTACTGTATCCAGACTAGTACAGTAGTGTACAAGTATCCACGGAGTAGTTCTCTTTTGTATGTTTGTACAAAAGAAATATTCAAACCAATAGATCTGGCTTATTTTCCAGACTTGAAAATGTCCGAGTCTACTGATTTCTCATGTGTCAACTACTAAGGAATATAATTTAAGACTTCCTGTTCAATTTCCAAATATTAGCACTCTCTCGTGATTGGCTTTCTCGTGTGAATTTAAATAGGATTTGTATGCTGGATTCTGCTAGTTCATCAGAATTTTAGTCCAACCGTCTTAGCAAGTATTGCACTTGAACTTCCTTCGTCAGTGGCATGATCCACTTTCCATAGAGGTCAGCTACCAATTTAGGCTTGATCTTGTAAGTTGGCAGATTTTCGTTGTCTTGGCCATCTGCACCAAGAGTCACCTCCTGGCCATAGACTTCGGCCTTTGCCTCTACCCTCTGCATGATTGCAGCTTCCACTGTTCCATAAGTTAGCAACTGCATCAGCTGATTAGCATCCTGAAGCAAAGTAAACAAAAGTCCTAAAAAATCCTAGAGGAACAAATATCAATCAAGATGAACAGTTAGCTGTCTCAAATTTTTTTGTAAGCGATCGATTTTCAACAACAACCATGTTCAATAGACCTATACATGATCGATGACTCGAATCACCAAAATTTCTACCCAGACTCTAAAAAAACTCCAAAACGAATCAAACGAGAAGGAACATTTTAACAGACACTAACCAGTAGATCATTTCCAACAAATAATGGAAGAAATTATCAAGTCCTAAGGAACATTTTCACAAACACTAACCAATTATTCCCAAATTCACAATTAAATAAACCATTTCCCATAGAAACAATTCTTCCAAGACAAAAATTAAGACTAGAAAAATTAAATTATTCACTAATTTCTCACCTATGGGTCCATGAATTATCTACAAAAAATTAAAAACTAAAAAATGCAAAGATCGGGGAAATTATAATAAGAGAAATTTATTTACTGAATGCACTTTAAACCTAAATTTGTATGCTAATGAAATTGAATGCACTTTCTGAAGTTCCAACAATATACAATTTTAATATCGAAATATAAAATGATATTTTCCATATATCTAGCATGAAGAGAAGTTATAGTGCATATTCTGGGCAGTATGTAGAGAGGAAGTGCATCTTTTGAGAAGTACATTTGAAAATGCATAGACATGGTCATAAATTGTAGTTTCACAAATCTGAGCGACAAAATTCTAGGGAGTCGAGAGTAGAAAAATGGGAAATGAGCTGACACCTTACCTAAGTTGAGTAAGAAGGCAACTTATAATTAAGTGTTGCAACAATCCATTGATAACTTTTATTATAAAAATTTCTTCCTAAAGACAATACATCCACCCTTCCTTACCGTCTTCTCTCTTTAATGGAGAAGAAAGTACCTGATAAGTCTATTGTTACAGGTGTGTGTGAGTGTCTTGAAATACTTGTTGGTACCTTTTCACCCTTAAGACAATCAATGAAGTGAAAAGAAGAAATGATTTCATATGGAAGCTATGAATTGGATGAAACTAAGAACAAAGAAGTTAAAAAAAAAAGAATATCAAGGGTACACAAAGGGTAAATGGATTCTAGATCCTCAAAGCTTGAAAGATGGTTTATGTCCATTTAATGGAATATAACTACACTAAAAGCCAAATAGGAACCAAAAACTTTTGTTACTATAACCAATAAGAAAAAGTAAGCAAGCAAAAGTAAACCTAACATACAAGGAAATATATGCCAGGTAGCTAAACCAGAACGCTTATGAATCAGCCAACCATTCATCAAGTTTATACAAGATATTGGCTAAAACTAACCCTGGATCCATAATTACTTCCATTCATGCTCTTATAACATTCTCCAACTAGCAATTGATGCTGATTTCTTTTTAATAGTTCTTTATTCTCTTACAACATCTGCAGAGTCTAGATAAGCTAACTATAAAGTTTTAGGTACGTATTTGAGGAATAATATACTATTATTTGTACATTGCACCTAAAAAATACTTGCCTTATAAAAGACAAAGAAAGAGCCACTTAGATGCTTGTATTTAGAATGTTGTCATATTAAAACATATATCATGAACTATAACTCATCTTATAGCAATATTAGCAGCTTAATTTTTTTGGATATAGAGCATTTTCCATTTGGTCTTCCCTTCTTACAAGACCGATACTAGTATATTACTATATTGCATATGAAATCAAATTTCTCAAGAAAAATGATATGGAGTCGAAATTAGCACAATTTGCTACTATATTAGAAATTTTAATTATGTCTACAGATCACACACATGCATTTGAGGTGGTTCTTTCCCTTTGAACTTCTAGTTAAATATGCAACTAGAGCAAGATTCACATTATTGGCCAAAACCGACAAGCCATAAAGCCAAAAATAACTCACAGTTCAACTAAAATTCCTGAAACCCCAAAAACTTAAAAAAATGATACTCATTTGAAACCAATATTACAGACCTTCTAAGAAGCAAGAACACTTCCAAAATGTGGGATTCCATGTAAGACTCGCATTGGACACTCCAAAATACATTATGATAAATCCCTAAGGAAACTGAAAAAGCTAACAATTAGGAGCTTAGAGCCAAAGCATAAATACATGGTTGAAGGAAGAAATAAATCTGAAAGAAGAACCAACTCAAAAGAAACCTTTTTTATGCCAAAAAAACAAATACTTACGGCTTCAAGTTACTTCAAACCAAGTAAGGAGAATGGTTGCTCGCCTACAGATGTTGATTTCTTCGTTTAAATCCTAATTAAGAAAGAAAACCCCTAATTATTAACCATAGATAATAAATAAAGGAAGAAAATCTCGAAAAAAAGAGGGAGAGACGACCTAGACGGCGGCGGTTACGACGGCGCTGATGGTGGCGCCGACCAACAAAAGTATTCTTACCTCCGAGCCGCGGTGGTGACCATAGCCCCTTGCCGCCCAACCTTCGAGAGGGTGTGCAATGGAGGAGAATGTTAAGGAGAGGGAAAGGGAAAGGAATAAGAGAAAGAGACAGCAAGAAAAAAATGGAAGAGAGGAGAGGGAATAATATCATTCTTCAGCGCCAAATTCTTTTGGTTGCGGGCGCTAAATTGAAAATTTTCGGGCAGATAAGGCGGTAGTGTGAAAAAAACTGTAGGAAATAAAATTTTATACAACACTTTTCAAGTGTTGTTTTAATATATAATATTATACGACATTTTTCAAGTGTCGTATTTAGATATAATATTATACGACATTTTTAAGTGTTCTTAAAAGTGTTGTTGATTTTATGTTTACGACACTTTTAAAAAGGTGTCGTAGGTTATGTTAAATACTCAATTACAACGACACGTTTTAATAGAGTGTCATCATCGCAAAAAATTAACGACACTTATTTAGAAAGTGTCGTAAAGAAAGTGTCGTTATTAACCTATTTTGTTGTAGTGTCATAACATAACCTGGTTGGATACTTGTGTATTGATTGGGGGTACGGGGGAGTAGAAGCAGACATGTGAATAATACCCAAGTAGTATCGCATCAGAATCTTTCCATAGTGTCTCATCAGAATCTCCTATGCCATTTACATGTCTATATTATACTCTTACTCACTAGCCACTGTTAGTCTATATTTATAGTAGATATTTCTATTACAGTTCTCTCTCTGTTTACATACTGCATTTCTTTCAGTACCTGTATCTTACTTTACTGTATGATTATATTTTCTAACCTGCTATGAACTGTTGAGATGTACTGTGCTCGCTCCTGTCCTGATTGGACCTGTTGAAAATATTACAGAGGACGAGGAGGAGGCCTGTGTGGATACCTTCTACGGGGCAGCCCTAGATGACACTTGCGAGATGGACTCTCAGGAGGACCCAGCTCTAGCTGAGGACATCACCCCCATTGCCTAGACTAGCTTAGTTAGGCCTTATCTTATTTTATGTCGTCTTGAGACTGTTTAGCTAGACTTTACTTCTGTTCAGAGATTTTGAGTTGTATATATTTTTCCATAGCCTGTAGCTGAGTTTGTACTCTGGATATTGCTGGGATGTTATCTTAGACTACTTTATCATCTGTTTTCCTTGAGTACTATATCATATGGTGCTTTCTTCTTCCTTAGTTGTGATTGAGTTTACTTACTGCAATGTCACCCCCATTCGGGAAGTATAAATTGTTTAGTATATTATTGCTAGATGTTGTGACCTAGGACAGCGTTCTACCGCCGACACTGCGGCGTAGGCTGGACGTACCCACGTCTCGTGCCCTTACTCTAGGGTGCTGGTCGTGACACGTTTTTAGTGGTGGCCCATGCAGGTCTAGACTAGAAGTGTAGTGGTATTCGAATTAGAGTATCACTACAGCCTGCAGTAGGATATAGGACATTAATTTTAAGGTACTCAATCACTTTAGAAAAAATTCCTTTATTACCATCTAAATCCTTATTGTCAGCTGATCCTTTGAATTTTAATTGTCCGCCTTTGTTATATCATTTTTTCTCAGAAATTGATACTCTTGTTTGTCTATCTTCAGGATGGTAGAGACTCGATCGCAGCGTACCATTCATAGGGATGCTATAGAGGGAACTGCTATCTCTCAGCCAGTACAGCAGGGCCAGGGGACTGCAACTCCTGCCACCTCTGCTCGTATTGAGACCTCGGCAGCAGCAGCAGGGGGTATGCTTCTACCGGCTCGGAGGCAGGACCCAGTCATCGCAGAGGAGCCCTTCCAGCAGCCACCGCCTACAGGATACGTGGATGCGGCACAGATGTTCGCATACTTCCAGCAGTTCATGGATCGACAGCAGGCTCGACACGACAGGGGCATGGAGTTGGCCCTCACAACAGTCGCAGTTCGACTAGTGGTTCAGCAGCCGAGGACACCGGATATAGAGCTGTTTTAGAAGATGAGCCCCAGATACTTTCTGGTAACAGAGGGGATACTATATGCTGATGAGTGGATCGAGCATATAGAGGAGATCTTTCGCCTGGTCCGGATACCAGCAGATCTCCAGATTGAGGCCGCAGCTAGCCGGATGCTAGATCTTGCTCGCACCTGGTATCAGTCAGACCCCAGGATGGGGGTAACTGGGCAGACTTAGGAGCAGTTCAAGGGCTTCTTCAAGAAGAAGTTCTTCCCAGATTTAGCACTCAGAGCCTTAGAGTCGTAGTTCGAGAGCCTAGTCCAGGGGAGCCTTTCAGTGGAGGAGTACGCAGGGAGTTCGGCCGCCTCGGCAGGTTCGTAGAGGGCTTGAGCGAGACGGCGAAGGCCCAAAGGTTCCGGAAGGGTCTGGTCAAGGAGGTCAAGTCTCTGACCAAGGGTAACAGGGATGCCACATTCGAGGAGATCTTGACGGGAACCTTGTTGGCAGAGGATGATCTTGAGCTTAGGCTCAAGAGGGGGCGAGACCCAGTTGGGGGCAGCAGCAGCGGAGGCCAGGCCAAGAGGCCCCACTTTCAGCACCAGCAGCTGAGGCAGTTCCAGCCGCAGCCGATCCAGTAGAGGCCAGTTCACCAGCAGCAGCAGCCGAGACAGCACCAGCAGCCGAGACAGCACCAGCAGGGTCAGAGATAGGGTGTTACTTGTGCCTACTGCAAGAAGCCTGGGCATGTCTTCAATGAGTGCCGAAAGAGGCTGGGCCAGTGTCTGGTGTGTGGCTCAGCAGACCACCAGATGAGGGAGTGCCACATAGCACGAGCAGCCCAGGAAGGAGGAGTCAGGGCTCCAGCAGGCTAGCAGAGGGGACCAGTCCTACCGACACAGCAGCAGAGGTTCGTCCAGCACCAGCAGCCGGCCAGGGGAGGCCAGCTGGGACGAGCTTTCGCCATGGCAGTTGGAGATGCAGAGGTGATAGAAGAGCTGATCGCAGGTTCGATTCTTCTCGACTCCAGTCCAGTTTTCGCATTATTCAATTTCGGTGCTTCGCATAGCTTCATATCAGTATCTTTTGTGATTAGATACGGTATCATAGCTGAATCATTGCCTAGGACTTACAAGATCACGACTGGGGATGGCATTATCCTCGTGAGTGATGTTTGTAAGGGTCGAAGAGTAGTTTTGGGAGGCCATGAGTTGGAGGTGAGCCTGCTCGTAATGCCATTACCGAACTACGATATAGTACTAGGCATAGATTGGTTGAGCAGGCACCACGCCAGCATTGATTACAGAGGGGGTAGAGTTCTCTTCAGAGCACCGGGGGAGCTAGAGTTCGAGTACTCCAGACGTCAGGCAGAGCAGAGCAGCGGAGTCTTCTGTGCGGTCTCGATCGAGGAGCAGACGATTCCACACCCCTTGATAGCAGAGTATATGGATGTTTTCCCATAGGAGTTGTCGGGATTGCCACCAGACAGAGACATAGAGTTCTCGATAGACTTGGTTTCAGGAGCGGAACCTATCTCTCAGCATGTCTATCGGGTGAACAACAGTGAGCTGGTGGAGTTGAAGAAGCAAGTTGATGAGCTGTAGGACAACGGCTTCATCCGCTCGAGTTCATCGCCATGGGGTGCACCAGTGTTGTTTGTGCCGAAGAAGAATGGGTCAGTACGGATGTGTATTGACTACAGGGCACTCAACAACCTCACGGTCAAGAACAAATACCCACTGCCGTGGATCGACGATCTTTTTGACCAGTTGAGCGGAGCTCGGGTATTTTACAAGATTGATCTGAGGTCGGATATCACCAGGTGAAGGTGAAGCGGGAGGATATTCCCAAGACCGCTTTCAGGATGCGGTACGGGCAGTTTGAGTTTTTGGTTATACCGTTTGGGCTAACCAATGCACCAGCAGTGTTTATGAACCTTATGAACAAGGTGTTCCACCAGTATCTGGATCAGTTTGTGGTGGTGTTCATTGACGATATCTTGATATATTTCAAGACTGAGGAGAAGCACGAGGAGCATTTGAGGATAGTGCTGGAGATTCTCAGGAAGGAGCAGCTTTACGGGAAGCTCTCCAAGTGTGAGTTTTTCTTGGACCGGGTGGACTTCTTGGGGCATATGGTGACTAGAGATGGTATCTCAGTTGATCCCAAGAAGATTGTAGCAATTGAGGCATGGGCAGCGCCGGCTTCAGTTGCAGAGATCAGGAGTTTCCTGGGGCTGGCAGGATATTATCGGATATTTGTCCAGGATTTCTCCCGGGTTGCAGAGTCGTTGACTCGGTTGACCCGGAAGGATGCTGAGTATGTTTGCTCAGAGGAGTGTCAGACAACTTTTGATGAGTTGAAGAAGCGGCTTACGACAGCTCCGATTCTGACATTACCTTCAGGATCAGGTGGTTTTACTATTTATAGTGACGCTTCAGGAAAGGTGCTGGGTTGCGTCATACAGCAGCATGAGAAGGTGATTGCCTATGCTTCCATGCAATTACGTTCCCATGAGAAGAATTACCCTACCCACGACCTGGAGCTAGCAGCAGTGATATTTGCTCTGAAGTTGTGGAAGTATTATCTGTATGGGGAGAGGGTGGAGATTTTTACAGATCATAAGAGCTTAAAGTATGTATTCACTCAGAAGAAGTTGAACATGAGGCAGTGCAGATGGCTAGAGTTGATGAAGGATTTTGACATCCTACTTCAGTATCACCCAGGGAAGGCCAATGTGGTTGCCGATGCCTTGAGTAGGTATCCGACAGCCATGTGTTTGACCATGGATCGGCATTTGCTTGCAGACTTGGAGAGCCTTGGGATTGAGGTGATCGTGCCCGGAGTGCAGATGCAGTTTTGGGGGATGCAGATTCAGTCAGAATTGGTGGAGAGGATGAAGTCGGCACAGTTTGAGGACATTGCTCTGCGGTGTCTCCGAGAGCAGGCTCGAGCAGGATTGCTGGAGGGCGAGTTTTTTCTTGCAGAGGATGGTGCCTTGAGGCACGGTTCCAGATTATGTGTGCCCAGCGGAGAGCTCAGGGATCAGGTTATGCAGGAGGCCCACAGATCTCAGTACTCTATACACCAGGGTGCCAACAAGATGTACCGAGATCTGAGGGAGCATGTTTGGTGGTCCGGGATGAAGCGGGAGGTGGCTCGCTTCTTGGCTAGGTGCTTGGTCTGTCAGCAGGTCAAGGCAGAGAGACAGAGGCCCGATGGATTGTTGCAGCCGCTGCCCATTCCCGAGTGAAAATAGGAGCATATCACTATGGACTTCGTATCAGGATTGCCGCACACACCAGCAGGAAAAGACGCGATTTGGTTCATCATTGACAGGTTGACCAAATCGGCCCATTTCTTGCCATTCAAGGTGGATACGTCTACAGAGAGGCTGGCGGACATGTATATGCGGCAGATAGTCAGGATTCATGGGGTTCTGGTCAGCATCGTCTCAGATCGGGATAGTCATTTTACTTCCCATTTCTGGAGGAGTCTGCAGACCAGCTTGGGCACTCAGCTCAAGTTTAGTACTGCATACCACCCCCAGACGGACGGACAGTCAGAGCGGACTATCCAGACACTTGAGGATATGCTACGGACGTGCGTCCTGGACTTTGGAGGTTCCTGGGAGGATCATCTTCATTTGGTGGAGTTTTCTTACAACAACAGTTTCCAGGCCAGCATTGAGATATCACCTTTCGAGGCTCTGTACGGACGTAGGTGCCGTACACCCTTATCTTGGGATGATGTTGGTGAGCGAGCTTTACTGGGGACAGAGATGGTTGTTAACGCAGCCGAGAAGGTGAAGCTCATCAGGGACAGACTTTGCGTGGCGCAGGACAGACATCGGTACTGGGCCGATAGCCACCGGAGGTCGTTGGAGTTTGAGGTACATATTAGAGTAGGATTAGATTTAGGTTTGTTTGTTTGTGATTTTGATCATGTTTGTTTATTATAATTAATTGAGATCTTGCTTGTGATTAGGTCGGAGACCAGGTTTTCTTGAGGATATCTCCGACTCATGGTACGATACGTTTTGGTGGAGGCGGGAAGCTTAGCCCGCGCTTCATCGGCCCTTTCGTTATCAGCGGAAGAGTCGGTGACGTGGCATACAGGCTAGACTTGCCGCCTGTACTAGTAGGGGTCCACAACGTATTCTATGTATCACAGTTGAAACGGTACGTAGCTGACCCTAGCCATGTGCTTGATCATTCAGAGATTAAGGTTGGACCTTCTCTCAGCTATCCAGAGCAGCCAGTAGAGATTCTGGATCGACGGGAGAAGGTCCTGAGAAACCAGGTGATACCCTTAGTACGCGTCGCATGGAGGCATCATTCTCCAGAAGAGTCTACCTGGGAGCGGGAGGATGAGATGCGCGAGCGGTACCCATATCTTTTTGGACCATGAGGTATACTTTCTATCCTTCTTATCAGTTGTATTTCGCCTTTAAATTTCGAGGACGAAATTCTTTTAAGGAGGGTAGATTTGTCACTACCACATTTCTAGTTTGAGGATATTTTTGTCATTTTTAGGGTTATTTGAATTTATTAGAATTTATTTGAATTTAATATATCCTATTAGGAATTTTAAATGATTTATTTAAATAGTGGGATTAAATCCAAGTTCATTGATTGCCATGTGGTTTTGGTTAGCCTAACCTAGATTGGACCTAACCTAGATTAGTCATAGCTATTCTAGTTAGTCACTTTGGGTTTTAGTTAGTATTGGTTACATAGGTTTAAGTCAAGTTTAGTTTAATAGAATGATTTGCTAAGAGCTAGGAAAGAGCCCTAGAATCTAGACCACTCCTTATCCTTGATGCATTCCTAGCCCTAGGATGCAACCTAGAAACCCTAACTTAACCTAGTGGCCGGCCAAGGCTCTTCTCCCTTGCCTATATAATATCATTTTGGGGATTTGAGCCTCCTTCCAATAGTTTATCATTTCTTTTCTCAAGACAAGGTGAGCCTACACTTCATTTCTCCATAGATCATTCAATATAGGTCTATTTTCATTGGGATTTCCTCCATAGAACTCTAAATACTGTTCCTCTACTGTTTGTGGAGTCACATCATAGGTTTGGGACAATTTGAAGGAATTGGGTGGACTTTTGGAGGTTCATTTTGAAGGGCTTTTGTGTTGAAAGAACACATAGAGGTAAAATCCTATTCCCCATTAAAACTAGGGTTTCCTTGCATTAACACCTAGCCCTAGGTGTCCTGATTCTGTAGGATTAGGATTCGTTCTAATTCGTGTCCTGTACGTGTCCGTATCGGACACGTATCAGTGACTGTACACAAGTGTTTGAGGAAATGCCTCAATGGGCATTTCGTATTGATTTTCGAATTGTATTTAAATAGAAATTATTATTTTGTTGTCGCTTACACGTTTGTGTTTGACTGAGGTGATTTTGATCTGGTGTTGTGCCTGTTTGGACACGAGGACACGTTCGCGTGCGCTCGGGACTGCCTGTCCTGCTGTTCGGGGGCTGTACCGGACATGACACGCGGCCACTGGACACGAGATTCGACACACCCCATGGGGCAGTGACTGACACGCCACGAGTTCAGTTTCAGGGGCCCACATGGCGTGTCGAAGGAGTAATCCTCCTTGTACTGGTCGGGACTGACAGGTTCAGTCGATTTTTATTGTTACTGATACGCTGTTCGTATCTCCTCTAGACACGTCGAGGACACAATTCAGGGTACCCTAGTCCTAGCCCTAGACACACTCGACACTGGGACACGAGCACAGGGTCTATGTCGTGTCGTGTCACGTGCACGAGCTCAATGAACACGTGCACGACACTGTTTTTCCCATACTGTCCAGTTTATATTCCTGTGTTTAAATACCCATTTTAATTAGTTTAAATCATGGTTTTATTTACTAATTAGATCCTAAGTATGTTGTATAACTATATTAGATTAAAGTTTCATATTAGAATTGGTTTTGTTGAGGGTAACTGGATTCGAATGTGGGAAATTCTGTGTGTATTCTGATACCTATATGATACACTGATTCTTTCCCGAGATTCCTAACTTAAATCCCAGTTTTAATGTTGTTCTTACTACTAATTACCCCCCCCCACACAGGTTTGATAGTTCCTATTTGGCTTAGTTTTGCAATTCAATTAGTTTTGTGGGTTGTGAATGAGATTTGAGCAATTGTGTGGGATTCAATGTTTTGGGACTGAATTGATCTCTTTTTCTTTTCAACTTTACTGAGCAGTTTTCCCTAATAAATTAAACTAAAGTGATGTTGTTTGGTTACCTTCAAATAGATGAAACCTGGGTTTTGTTCATCCTGAGTTTGATTTGGGTTGTTGTGGGCTGATAGTTTGAGTTTGTCAATTGATTAGAATTCCTATTGACTGAGGGTTATGTGAGTGTTTGAAATTCATTATTGAACTGTCAAGCATTGGCTTCCCTTTTCTCTGAACATTATTTTTCCAGCCCAATGCTCACTGTTTTGCAGTCCATATTGGACTGTACACACACACACACACTGTTCAGGCATGCCCTCCCATTCTTTCCTGTCACACTGTTTTGCACAGCACCCTATTTTACAACACACACACCCTCACACTCATTGTTAGACACACTCTTTGTTCCTCTCTTTAACACACACATTGTACTCTCACATCTCTCACACCCTTCACAACACACACACATCATATTGCCCCCCTCTCTATATACATATACATATATATTAATGTGTGTATACCTATGCATGTAATGTATATATATATATAAGGTAATGTATATCTATATGTATATATGTATTAAGCTTATATCTATATGTACATATATATGTGATGGTTCCTAATGAATATGTATTATAACCTAAAGTACGGTATGTAATATATAGCTATATATATCTATGAAATGTGAATGTGCCTATACCTATGTATAGGCATATGGGTAACCTAAAAGCTAGTGTATTTCTATGTTGTGTTAGATAACATATCAATATGTGTAGTATTTTAGATATAGATAATGTCATATAGTCTTGTGTTAGGGTTGGCCTATAGGCATGATACAGCCTATGGCATATATGTGAGTCTGTTTGCCTAGAAAGTCTAGAATGGTCTTGTATAGCTTTGTTAGACCTAGAATAGACTTGCTAGACTAGTGTAGACTTGTTTGACCAAGTTTGGACTTGTTAGACCTAGTTTGACCATAGTTGACCTAGTTTGACTTCTAGGGTTGACCAGAGTTGACCAAGAGTTGACTTTGGCCTAGATTGACCCAGATTCATGTAGAATGCATTGCAGTGCTTCATTTTATCATTTTGGACTTGTTGTGACTTGTGCTGTTCTAAATAGGAGCCAGACACCACTCATCGGACAGTACTTTCATATTGGACACTCAGATATCAGGCGAGTACATTCTCTGATCATTTTATATCCTGCTTAGAATTGTTTCCTGTATTAAATTACTTTACTTGTTACTGTCACGTTGGTCACACGGATTGGTACTATATGGATCCCTTCTTGAGATGTTATCCTTAGGGAGCATCGGGTACTACATGTTATGTGCGTTTCACTTACATGGCGTATCACTATGCTTCATTGGTTCTTTGATCACTTGTGACATATACTCTTATGATCACAGAGTCTCCTAGAATCCTTGTCCCATTTTTTGGGTATCCTAGAATCTCCTAGAATCTCCATTTATGGGACAAGCTATAAACTGTAAATAGAGAGTATATACAAGAAAATCATGGAATGTACATGTGAGTATCATGGCAAGGTAAGCTGTAAAACTAGAGCTAGAACAAGGCAAGTAAATTGATCATGGCATGTACAAGAATCAAGAATCATATCTCTAGGTGTGTGAGTACTAGCTACAATATGTGGCCGGCTTGGGTCTGCACAAGGTCTACTGATCAACCAATCCTACGTGGAGTGTAGGATTGGTAGCATTCAAGGTCTACAAGAATAAACAAGGTGGATAATGACCACACATCTACACTAGTACTCCCCGTCCCCGACTGGTAGAGTGGATCCAAGCAAGACACGTTACGACACGGGATTCTACGAGAAGGGAGCAAGTCTTCTCGAGAATCGGTATCCATATACTGCACAAGAACTACAAGGGGGCTTGCACAAGATATACCAAGATAACGAGGAATAACATCTCATGTCGGGATCCATGAATACCAATCCGTGTGACCAATGTGTCGAGAACAAGCATATCCACACTAATTACATGAATCATAACAATCATTATAAATTGAAAAAGTGTCAGAGAATGTACTCGCCTGAAATATGATATGGTACGTCAACCGGAGCAAATGCAGCGTCTCGAGGACCTATAGAGAACAAGACGTATCAATACTATGCTTAGGAAATAAAGTCAAGACAATTTAAATCCTATTAAGTCATTCTAGGTCAAGACGCGTCAAACTAGACTACACGAGGTCAATCTAAGTCATTTTAGGTCTAGCTAGGTCATACTGGGTCAATGCAAGTCAAACGAAATTAATCTAAGTCGATTTGAGTCAACGGTTGACTTACAGTTGACTTTTGGTCAACTGGTCAACTCTGGTCAACCCTGGTCAACTATGGTCAACCCTAGGTCAATCCTAGGTCAATGATGACTTGACTTTCGGTCAACTGCCCAAGTCTAAAGGAATTTGGGACTAAATTGGGTAAAGTGTTGACCCATAGTTGACTTTTGGTCCAAAAAGTCAACCATGGTCAACCGGGGTCAAGACTAGGTCTAGGCGACTATTTCTATTCATTATCAACCTCTACAACCCATATCCAAGTCCATTTTGGACTTCGAAATTGAAATCTTGGCCGTAGGCCAATATCCTATTTTTACCTTTTCTAAGGTAAAATTCTAGCCTAGGTGGAAACCTAGTTAGCCTACCTACGCTTGTTATTTTGACCCGTGCTCCCTAGGGTAGTAAGGTACTAGCCTATAGATATATTACCTACCAAAATACCTAGGTAAAGTGGACGTCTAGTCCATGATACGGCCCATTGCCGATATCTTGAATATTTCAAGATACGCAATGGTACGGCACGATACCGGCGCCCTACAACCCCGATTTCCACTCAGGAGCCTACCCGCAAAATATAATTCATATAATCTAGGTCCACGCCAAGTTTCGTCGCGATCCGATACTCGGAGCTCAAATTCCCCTTCTAACTCGATTTCCTCTAAAATCCTTCTCTAGCTCTCACTCTAATTCCTCTTCTAACTTCTTCTTCCCATTCAAATTCTTCTCCTCCCTACTAATTTCTATTCTCCTTTCCTATTCTCTTCTAATCCTCTCCTCATTCTTCTTCTAACTCTTCTTCCTATTCCTTCTTCTAACTCCTTCTTATTCCTTTCTACTTCTCTTCTAATCTTCTACTTTTTCTCAACTACTAACTTCTTCTAATTCTTCCTCTCCTAACTTCTTCTTCTTCTAATTTCCTACTATGTATCTATCTATATATATACCTATATATATATATCTATCTATATATACATACATATATATACAATGGGGGGTTAAATGGGGTAAAATAGGGGTGAAAGGGGGGGGGGGGTTCCTAACTGCTACTGCAGCTGCTACAGCTGCTGTGCTGCTGCTGTCCACAGCAGCAGCTGTGTAGCTGCTGTCCACAGCAGCAGCTGTGTAGCTGCTGCTACTTGCTGCCACTGCTGTGGCTTCTTCTTCTTCTCCTTCTACTACTCCTTCCTCCCATCTTCCTATCTATATATATACCTATATATCTATATATATCTATCTATCCCTATATATATATATATATATATATATATATATATATATATATATATATATATATATATATATATAAAATATATATATATATATATAGATATATATATATATATATATATATATATATAAAATATATATATATATATATATATATATATATATATATATATATGTATATATATATATATATATATATATATATATACATACACACATATATATAATATAACATCCATCCTTCTACCTATATATATACATATGTACACACACACATATAGATATACATATATATATATACATACACACACACACACACACACACACACACACACACACAAACAACACCACCACCACTCTCTACACCACTCTCACACACAAACACCACCACTACCACTCTCACTCATACACCATCACCACCACTCTCTCACTCTACACATAAATACTTATATAATACACACACACACACACACACACACACACACACACACACACATATATATATATATATATATATATATATATATATATATATATATATATATATATATATATATATATATAAATACCACTCTCAACACACACACCACCACACTCACACAAGCACACACACACACACACACTCCCTACCACTCTCACCTACCACCACATTCCTCATGACACCAAATACATATCAATATACATATATTCACACACACACACACACACACACACACACACACACACACACACACACACATATATATATATATATATATATATATATATATATATATATATATATATATATATATATATATATATATATATATATATATATATATATATATATATATATATATATATATATACCACTCTAGTTAGAAAAACCCCCAAATAAATCTTCTAACCTAGATTTTAGGAAACCTAATAAATTCTAGGGGCAAAGTGTGGAGAATCTCATCCTCTCCAATTATTGTGAAGATATTAAATGAAAAAGAGGAATTAATAGAGAATTTAAGAGCTTACCTAAGCTAGGTTTCCTTGGAGAAGAAAGGAGCTTGGAGGAAAGAAATGAAATTTGAGAGAGGGAGAGAATTACTTAATGAAGAAGAAAAAGGGAGGTGCTCCTATATGTGGCCGGCCATGGTAGGGGGAAAGGGTTTGTGGGTTTTGGGTAGGATCCAATAGCCCCAAACCCAATAGACTTAGGTTGGGTTCGGTTTGTTTCGGGTTGGTTCGGTCTAATTTCTAAATACTAATTAAGCTCTAAAATGACTAATTAAGCCATGGAAATAGGGTTTATGATTTCTAACCTAATTTGGATGGTATGTGGGCCAAGTCCAGCTAGTATGTGGGTCCCACTAGGGTCCAGGCTACCCGGATCTCCAATTTGAGTCCGAATTGGATAAAATCCAAACCAACCCAAATAAATCCCAAAAAATCACATAAAATCAAATAAAATTCCTAAAAATTATAAAACTTGAAAAATAACAAAAATACCCCTAATTCGAAAATTGGGGGTGACAGTACTCTGACTCACTAGCCACTGTTAGTCTCTATTTATAGTAGATATTTCTATTACAGTTCTCTCTCTGTTTACATACTGCATTTTTTTCAGTACCTGTATCTTACTTTACTGCATGATTATATTTTCTAACCTGCTATGAACTGTTGAGATGTACTGTGCTCGCTCCTGTCCTGACTGGACCTGTTGAAAATATTATAGAGGACGAGGAGGAGGCCTGTGTGGATACCTTCTACGGGGCAGCCCTAGATGACACTTGCGAGCTGGACTCTCAGGAGGACCCAGCTCTAGCTGAGGACATCACCCCCATTGCCTATACTAGCTTAGTTAGGCCTTATCTTATTTTATGTTCTCTTGAGACTATTTAGCTAGACTTTACTTCTGTTCAGAGATTTTGAGTTGTATATATTCTTCCATATCCTGTAGCTGAGTTTGTACTCTGGATATTGCTGGGATGTTATCTTAGACTACTTTATCATCTGTTTTTCTTGAGTACTATATCATATCGTGCTTTCTTCTTCCTTAGTTGTGATTGAGTTTACTTACTGCTATGTCACCCCCATTCGGGGAGTATAAACTGTTTAGTATATTATTGCTAGATGTTGTGACCTAGGACAACGTTCTACCGCCGACACTGCGGCGTAGGCTGGATGTACCCACGTCTCGTGTCCTTACTCTAGGGTGCGGGTCTTGACAGGTACATGATACCGGTTGTACTTATCTCGCCGGATATTAACAATACATTCTTTCCGATGTGCGCTCCTCCGACGGACCATAGAGTGTCTAACCTATGTACTATAGGTCTGATCGGGGATCACTTCGTTATACTAAAGATGATCGCTCATTCTCCGATTCCTCTACCTTCAACAGTTTGGTACAAAAGAGCACTGGTCGAAGCCATCGCTTGGACCACACCTTTCGTTAACTAGATCAACCATTGTAAGAAGTTGTTGAAGATTGAGGAGCCAAGAGACTTACCTGCTGACCACTACGACGTCGAAATCGACTAAGTATAGATATATTTACAGTCTGACATTTTCTATATGGAGGACCACTTTTGTATACAGTGAAATATAAAGTCCAGTAATATATATAGAGTAAATTTTGAGTTATATGTGTTTAATTTTGCCTACCTGTGTTATATGTGCCTACCTGTGTTATATGTGCCTACATGTGTACTATATGTGCCTACCTTGTTATATGTGTTTACCTGTGCCTACCTGTGTTATATATGTCTTGCCTACCTGTGTTATATGTACCTACCTGTGTCATCTGTGTTATTCAGTTTGAGAAACTGTCACAGAGTATCAGTATCAGGACTGCCACACCTATGGCAGTCCTACACTGAAGTAGGACTGCCAGGGTCCTGGCAGTCCTACTTCAGTGTAGGACTGCCATGGGTGTGGCAGTCCTAACTATGAATCTCTCTGTAAATTTTTGATTGTGTGAAACATCACAACAGAGATTCATAGTTAGGACTGCCATGGGTATGGCTGTCCTAACTATGAAACTCTGTTTGAATTTTTTATTGTGTGAATCATCACAACAGAGTTTCATAGTTAGGACTTCCACACCCATTGCAGTCCTACATTGAAGAAGGACTGCCAGGGTCCTGGCAGTCCTAACTAAAACTTGCTGTTACAGCAAGTTTTAATTAGGACGGCCAGGACCCTGGCAGTCCTACTTCAGTGTAGGACTGCCAGGAACCTGGCAGTCCTACTTCAGTGTAGGACTGCCATGGGTGTGGCAGTCCTAACTATGAAACTCTGTTTGAATTTTTTATTGTGTGAATCATCACAACAGAGTTAAGAAGTTAGGACTGCCACACCCATGGCAGTCCTACTTCAGTGTAGGACTGCCATGGGTGTGGCAGTCCTAACTATGAAACTCTGTTGTAAATTTTTGATTGTGTGAATCATCACAACAAAGTTAAGAAGTTAAGATTCATCACAAAAAAACAATATATCACAAGTCATGATACAGATACTCTGTACATTAAGATTCATCACAAAAACTTTTCACAACTTAAGATTCATCACAAAAACTCAAAAATCCAACTACAATAAAATCATTACAACTACAATAATTCATCACAACTACTTAGTCCCGAACATTCCACATCCAAATTAAGTTTCAAACAAGCAAAATATCCACAATAATCCATCAAATGTACGTAACTATTCCACATCCAAAGTTTGAAACATGAAAAATATCAAAATCCATCTACATATCATGCCGAACCTTTGAACGAGACTCCCTATTGTTCATGAAGGAAAGTCGACCACGTCGTCGATGCGATCAAGCTCGTTGGCGACCACGACACAAGTCTCACTTTGGCAACCTCTCCGGAGTGTCTGCGCCAATTCTTTCACACTTTGAGACTGAAAATGAAAGTATAAATGAATTAAGTCTACAAACATGGAAATCTAAGTCTTATTACAAATACGGAATTCACCATTCTCACCAACCCAGCATGCAAGGCATTTTTGGAAGGAAGAGCTCCAACTGCTCCGACGGCCACGGGACCCGGGTTGGTAGGGTTTGACAACCTAGGATGTTCGACCCCCAGGAAGTACTGCATGTAGTCCTCACTGCAGTCGGCCATCTCGGTGACCGGTCGTCTTTCAGATTCTCGAAGTACATGTCGTTGCCACTCCGAGTAAAAGTCGGTCACCCAGTCAAATTTTGCCGGTTTGTAACTTAAAGGTTGGGTTCCGCGCGGAGGCTCCAACAGCCGTAGTGTGCGCTTCGACACAGTTTGCAAGAAGCCAAACTGACGAATATTTCACGAATGGAAGCCAGTATTTGCCAATTTTTGGTTTCCAGCTGGGATGGCCTCCATCGACACACTTTGGAAAGGTGTTCAAGATACTCTGGGTTTTCGTCAGCCCGTCTAAGCATAGAAAAGTGCTCGTATATCTATGCCTATTCAATTTATAAATGAATAGTAAAAATTAAAACAACAAATTTAAGTATACAAGATTAAATTGTTAGAAGTTTTCTTACATGTAGCAGAGTCTGACAGCCAGCCATAGTCTTAGTCCCTACACGGGATGCGGTAAAGATTGGCCAGGATACCGCTTCCCCAGGATATATCGATGAAGTCATCCACTTCAGATAAGTTTAGCATGTACCGAGCATGTATCGACGTTCCGGACTTGTCCGGAATGCCGACCGTTCCTAGGACGAACAACATATACGCACGAGCCACCACGTCGACCGTATCATCGTCATCCACCTCCATATCCATGAACTTGTCCACCAGAAATGATAGAGGAATTTCGTGCGACTTCTTGAAGCCTGGTAGAGTTGTAAAACTCGTAGCCGAAAGTCTAAGGTGAGTTGATACGAACTTGACGATCTTCTCGTACCATTTCACGGATTTCTCATTCGTGTAATGTTCTTTGGTCATTACACGCCCCGTCACTGGCAGCTCCAATATCTGGTAGACGCCGTCAAGTGTAATGGTCATCTCCCCTGCTGGGAGATGAAATGTGTTGGTCTTCGGGTGCCATCTCTCCACGAAGGCGGATATGAGGGCACTATCCATTGTTCGGTAGGCGTTTTGTGCCAAATTGTACAAGCCGCTCGGTATGATTTTGCTCGGGACGGCTTCCGATAAGCTTGCAAACTGCCAGGACACGGTTTTCTTTCCGTGACTCACAGCCCTAAGGATACGATATGTCCTCTGTATATCGAACAACAAAAACCATATCAATTATGAAATATATATATATATATATATTATACTAAACTGGTAGCTTACAAACGTCATGTACATACCGGGTTCTTCCATATTTCATACGCAATGTGGTTCTCAAAAGAAACCAACATTGAGCAACCGGGCAGACGGACAGGCGGCTCAGAAGAACTGGCCTCCTCAGAAGGACCGACCTCCTCAGAACGACCGACCTCCTCAAATGGAGCAGAACCGTCTTAACGTGATAGGAGTCGGGCAATTGGCACGTCGTCGTCGTCGTCGTCGGAAGGAGGCGTAGGAGTAGGAGCTCGTTGCTTCGACCGAGCTTGACGTGCCGGTGGCGATGTCCGAGACCGAGCTTCGGGTGCCGGTTCGGTAATTGTTATCGGACGCTCGAGAGGACGTTCCGCACGTTCCTTCCGCTTTGACGTGGTGGGCCATATTCTTTTGTTAGCAGCTGGTGGACTGCATGACAATATACACTTATTAAGTAATAGAAACATTATGCACTTACCCAACTCCCATATGTCATAACATTAGGACTGCCAGGCATGTGGCAGTCCTAATAAAAATTAGGACTGCCACAGTCCTGGCAGTCCTCTTTCACAAGAGGACTGCTAGGGTTGTGGAAGTCCTAATTTTCATTAGGACTGCCACATGCCTGGCAGTCCTACTGTCGTGAACCCGAACTCCCACAACGACATCCTACTTTGTCGTGTTCTAGGGTTAGGGTTTCAATATAAATTTTGGGTTTCTTGTGTTCGAAAATTGGGGAAGAGAACGTGGAAGAGATTATAAATCTATTTTACCAAAACTTTTTCAAGAATTAAACAAATTCTAGGGTTTCGAATATAATGTAAAATTTTTTTGAAGAAATTAGGGAAGGACGTACCTGGATTCCGGTTGCTTTGATTTGCGTGTCATCTATTCGAGAATCTTCGTGGAGGGATTGAGAATCAAATTGTGATGGAGAAGAAGAAATTAGGGTTTAGGAGAGGGAGAGGGAGAAGGAGAGAGCTTTCTTTCTTTTCTTCTTGAAGAGAGAGAGTCAAGAATGGAAATGAGAGTAAATTTTTTGGTTTGGGGGGTTGGGCTGCTCCTAGCAATTTTTGGGTGTCCTCTAGCAATTTTTTCACATTCATAGACTGTCTGCAAGTAAGAGCTGTCCTCAAACATTTTTTGTGGTGTCCATAGAAAAAACCAATATGTATGCAACACCTGGTCATCGTGACAGTCCATATCAATGTGGGCAATGACAGGCTTCTCAAATAATTGTCGATCGATTGATTGATTGATTGATACTCGTTGCTGCCGACCCATGACTAATAATTATAAGCTTGATTCCTAATCAGAACCGGTCAAAAAGTCCCTCCTTTGCAATTGAAACGAAGCTGAAACGAACCAACACTTCCGAGTACTCTCCACTTGGCACCATCGCTAGCTTAGCCATACCCACCCATTTCTAAGAGCATCTCCAACCCTATTGTAACTTTGGAAAAAAGTTAATGCCACATAGGAATGACAAAATTTTATTCAAAAGTTCTTCTCCAATGCAATTGTCAAGTCAATTGTGAAGCTTATGTGACAAAAATTAAAGAAGACATTGTGAAGTTGATTGTCTTGTTCTAGACAATGCACTTGACAATGTCTTCTCTTCCATGTCATCAATTATGAATAAAAAATATTAGAAAAAAGAAAGAAGATGAGTAGTTGCCTTAAAAGTTGTCTTGGAAGTTGGAAAAAAATACTTTTATTGTCTTCTCAATACTTTTGCATTGGAGAGAGTTTTTCTATCTCATTGTCTTTTGAGATATAATTTTGCCACATAAACAAGACATTGTCTTGTGGCTCATGCCACATAGGAGCCACCTAAGACTCACAACACTTAACAAGACAATAGGGTTGGAGATGCTCTAAGAGCATCTCCAATCCTATTGTCTTGTTAAGTGTTGTGAGTCTTAGGTGGCTTTATATGACATGAGCTACAAGACAATGTCTTGTTTGGTGCAATAATGTGACTGTTGAATTCAAAATAAATACATCACAAGTCACAAACATCCAACCGTAAGTTCTATCAACACGCGACAACATTTGATAATTTTTCAAAAACTGTTCTACATGGCAATTGCTAGAGCATTGATTATGCGGTATTTTTAAACTATCGATTACGAATACGAGAGATTCGATTTTTTGTGATTTTAAGTAGTAGTTTTTAAACTAGTCGAACTTATGCTCGTTAATTCATTAAAATTTTAAACCAATCCAACTTATGTTAAGTAGTATTGAGCTATAATTCATTATCAAACTGTTCTGAAGGTTCTTTAAATAAAATAAAATTATTTATGTGTTCATATATAAATAAAAGTCCTTCTAAAGCAAGATTATTTTATTGTCTATCGTCAAGTTACAAACAAATTATGTGATTAAGAATTCATGATCAACCTAAATTATTCTTATACTTGTTTCTTATAGATATTAAATTTATGTCATTTATAGATATTAAATTTTGCCGATTGGAGGAAGGAATATTGCAGACAAGAAAGAGAAAATAGGATATTAGACTATTTTATGTAGTAGTTGAAATTATATTTTTGGAATATTTTAACAAATGTCCCTATTTAAAATATAAAAACTAACATATACCTCTAATTTAAAAGAAAAATAACAAATGCCCATATTCAAAATAGGCTTAATTGCTAATTGCTACCCTCAACTATCACACTTTTTCAAGTTGATACCCTAAACTTTTTTTCGTAACAGATTGATACCTCAACTATAATTATATGTTCAAGTTGGTACCCTCCGTTGCCCAGGGGTTAGTTTTTCCGTCTGTGCTCGAAAAAGTTGTTTTTTTTGGACGAAAATAGCCCTTAGCAATTGTTTTAAAAGCTCGTTGTCTTTGAACAAAGAAATTTTTTGTCAAAGTTAGAAAAAAATTTCCCCATCCGCCCGGTGATGCCCTAGCCTCCGCTCTGTCAAATTTTTCTCCTAATTTCTGTAGTCAATCTACTCTCGATTTCTATATGCCCTATTCCATTTTCTTTCAGTTTTTTCTTCTAATTTTTTTGTAGTCTATTTTCTTTCTACATATTCTCTCATCTAATCTCAATTCCTATATGCAGCTTATAGTTTTGCGATGTCAGTGATCTCAAGAGAGTCCAGCAGCACCTACTCTTCCAAGAAGGTCGAAGAGGAATGGAGGAGTTGTTTTTGCCAAATTGAGACTCATCTCACAACGTGTGTGAAGACACAAAATGCTGGACGTCGATTTTGGGGATGTGGTAACTACAAATCTTCTAGAAGATGTAATTTTTTTGAGTGGAAAGATGAGGAGTTTCCCGTTCAAGCTCGAAAATTCATCCTAAAATTACAAAGAGAGAACATGGAGATGAAGGAGAAAGTATTAGATCTGGAGGCACAAATTCGTATGAAAGAAATGCCCAGTTCCAGGCCTTTCATTCTCCTGACTTTTGTTGTTGTTATAATTGTATTTGTTGTTATACTTGCAGTGACGGTTGTTTAGCTGATTAGGACGGTTATTTTTGAAAAGTTCATGAGAACTGTTGTAGTTATTCTGATGTGGATTGGGTTTATGTATGAATCCCTAACTAGGACATGATTCTAATGAAAACGATGTGTTGCTGATATTTGTTCTGATGTGTATTGTGCTTTAAAAATGTAGCTTTACTAAGTGAGAAACTGGTATCATTAGACCATTCAAATCATTGGCTTTTCATTCAAAGAACTGACATCCAAAGTTTGATACAAATAAGAAACATCATACAGATGTTTGATACAAATAAGAAACGTACAAAAGTTTGGTATGCACATTACAGTTTGGTATGCACATTACAGTTTGATACAAATAAGAAACATCATACAGCAGTTTGATACTAATAAGAAACATACAAAAGTTTTGTATGCACTAAAGACTGAACTGATATCCAAAGAAACATCCCTCCTGCAGGCCTTAATAGCACAAACTGATATCCCAAGATTGATACAAATAAGAAACATACAGAAGTTTGATACAAATGAACTGATATCCAAAGTTTGATATCCAATGTTTGATACAAATAACACCATACTTTGCATTTAACTGATATCCAAAGAAACATACAAATAAGACCTTCATAGCATAAACAGATATCGAAAGTTTGATACAAATAAGAAACATACATAAGTTTGATATCCAAAGTTTATTACAAATAAGACCATTCTTTGCAGTTAACTGATATCATCCAAAGTTTCATACAAAGTGTGATACAAAAAAAGGCTAAATTGATATCATCCACAATTTGTCATCCATACAACTTATCAACAAAATGTTATCATCCACATTTTCTGCAGTTAGCAAAAAATTGTTATCATCCATACAACTTATCAACAAAATGTTATCATCCAACTTGTTGTGGGCACCATCAAAAAACTGTTATCATCCAACTTATTAGCAAAGTCCTGCCACCATCAAAAGTCATGGCATCCACCTGACTTTCCTGGGAAAAAAAGAAGAAAATAGGTTAGTGCAATGTAATTTACAAACTCCTATTTGATGTAAAATAGGTTTGGGGATTTAACAAAATAGGTTAGTGCTATACATAACAGTACAGGGATTCTTTGATGTAGTGGGTAGAACTCCAGACTGCTGCCCCGCTTGTGATTGGGTGAACATTGTGGGTTGAACTCCATGTGTTTTCTATATATTGATACCCATACATTAGTAGCTATACATGACATTCACATATAATAGTAGCTATATATTGATGGCTATATTGATACCCATACCTGACTTGAAGCAGCTATTACATTAACCCCTCTTCTTGGCACATATTGTGGTAACATTCTCTTTCCAGGTGGTGACCTATTAACCAACCTCTTTATTTTCCCCCTTCCTCTAGTTGTTGATGATGATTCTCTACTTGTTTGTTGTTGAACTTCATGTTCATTTCCACCCTCCCTAACTACATTTCCACCCTCCCTAACTTCTTGGCACGTATTGTGGCCTGTTTGCTGCCATTTAGAACATATAATTACAACTCCAGAAGAATGAACTCTAATGTACATATAGGACTGAACTGTAATGTACATATAGGACTGAACATAAATGTATCTAAATGTACCTAAAGACTGAACATAAATGTACCTTCTTTACAGGATCAACAGGTGCATTCTGACACTTCCTCTTGTTGTGGCCTGTTTGCTGGCATTTAGAACATTTCATTACAACTCCAGTTCTCCTCATTGCATACCTACTTGTTTTAGTGGGAGGTTCATCATTCTTCTTGTTTCTTGCCTTCTTTGGACGTCCTGGTCTTTTTTTAACAAATAGTGGTGCACATATAGGATCACCTACGCCAGGAGGCCAGAATCTGCTATCTGGTATTGGAAAAATCATCTCTTTATAGCACTTCTTCCAAGTACTAATGTGATAGCATTCATCAACATAACTTTCTGCTTCCTTCCTGAGATGGTGTATTGCTGCTATTGCATGCAAACAAGGGATTCCAGAAAGTTGCCATACTTTGCAGTCACATATCCTACTGTTTGTGTTCAAAGTGTAAATTCCACTCTCATGTGAAACTTCAAAACTTGACTCATTTCCTGCATATGTTACTGTACATCCTCTAGATTTGGTCTTCCTCTCATCCAACTTCTTCTGTATGTTTGGACACAACAATTTATTGCTCAATTTTTCTATATTCTCTCTTTTCGCTTGAAATCTTTTCATTAGCAATCTTCTTATCATCTCCAACATTGTGAGGATTGGCTTTTCTCTTGGTAATAAAATGTACCTGTTAAAAGCTTCAGATATGTTGTTTGTCAACTGATCACATTTCAAGTACTCAACGAAGAATGCCCTACACCATTGCACTTTATTCAACTTTGTCAACCACGTCCATGCCTGTTTGTTCTCCTGCTCCATAGCCTTCATATGGAAATTCCAATCTGGAACAGTGTGAGCTCTTGCAATATTCCACAACATGTTTCTAAGCTTGCCCCCTCTGTAGCCACTGTCCCTGAAGTTTGCATGAAGGTGCCTAACACAATACCTATGATTATCCTCGGGCATCATCTGTTTGAAAGCCTCAATAAGGCCCTGCAATGTACAGAAGTAAACATAGGTTTGCAGAAGTAGTTAAACAAACAGAAGTAGATTAAATTCTGCTAATACAAGGTTTATACATAGGTTTGCAGAAGTGGATTAAACAAACAGAAGTAGTTAAACAAATAGAAGTAGATTAAACAAACAGAAGTAGTTAAACAAACATAGGTTTGCAGAAGTAAACATAGGTTTACATGTCATAAAGGGCTGTAACGCAATAGAAAGAAGTAGATTAAACAAGCAGAAGTAGATTAAACAAGCAGAAGTAGTTAAACAAACATAGGTTTGCAGACTGATACATATAAAGCTACTGTACCCAGGTGGACTGACACCCAAATGTAAACAAGGTTAGAACATGAATGCAATTGACTGATACATAATGGTGTTCAATGCAAAGATACTGCACATATAACTAAAATAGAATGTAGAAGTATACCTTTTGCCTATCACTTATGAAATGCCAATTGTTCTCCGACTGGCTTCCAATAGCATCAAGCAAACATTGGAGAAACCAACTCCATGTATCATGGCATTCTTGGGCTACTACTGCCATGGCTATGGGAAACATTTGGTTGTTGGGATCTCTAGCAACAGCAGTTAGTAGAATCCCTCCTGCAGGCCCCTTCAAATGAGTTCCATCAACCCCAATAACCTTTCTACAACCACTCTTGAAACCTTTTATTTGTGCATCGTAGGCAATAAAAATCCCATCGAAGATGTTGGGTTCTTCCAATGAAGTCCTTTGTGTCCTTATCTTCACAACACTACCTGGATTCTTTTGGAATATGGCTGCCGCATAGTCTCTCAACAATCCATATTGTTGCTTGTAACATCCCTCTATGATATTCATTGCTTTTCTCTTTGCTCTGTAGGCTTTAGCTCTAGTGATTTCAACTGAGAACTTCCTATTTACATCACTTCTGAACTCTTCAACATTCCATGTAGGACTACTTCTGAAGACCTCCAAATATTTGTTCGCCAACCAAAATGCAGTCATCTGGGTATTCACCAACACCCTTGAGCAATTGTGGCTTGCTTGCAAACTTTTCAGCTGCCACCTGGTGCCATCAGAATTCATTGAGCCATAGAGTCTAAAGCCACACTTTTTTTTGCACTCTACACATATTCTTCTTCCCTCATTCTTCTTCCATGAGATGTCGTACCCTCTCTTAATTGCATCTTCCCTCACTAATCTTCTAAAGTCACTTGAACTTTGAAATTCCATTCCCACGATAAATGCTGGCTCTTTCAAGTCCCTTACTTCGTTGAACTCTGGAAACTTGGGCCTAGACTGTCCAAATTCATCGTCTTCATGAATGCTTCTGTTATCATCGGAGTCCTCATACTCACTTTCAACAAATTCTGCTATCTCCCAATTCTCTATATTTTCTCTAATGTGTGCATCATCTTCATCTTCCGCATCGGATCTTTTATCACTTTCTTCACTCTCTTCAGTTTCTTCACTTCCTTCATCATTCACATAGTCACCATCACCCACATCTTCAGCTTCACCACCCTCTTCTTCACCACCCTCTTCTTCATTCACATACTCATCATCCCCATCTTCATTCTCTTCCTTATTCCCTGAGATAGAAAATAGTTAAATCAACAACAACTTCATTCAATTTAAAACAACACACAAATAAATAATAGCAATGTATATTCATACCACTTTCACCAACAACTTCATTTTCTGTGCACATGACTCTTGACCCTTGTGTGGCAATGTATCCGTCAACCTGGTCAATCTGACTTGGGTCCGTCGTTTCAGGGACCTCGTTGTTTTGCCCGTCAAGATGTTCAACAAATATATCCACAATCGCTTCAGTTTTGTTGCCAGTGTTCCTACTGTTGAACAGCTCCAACACTTTCTCATCTGTGTCCAAAAGCCTAAGACATTTCTTGGACTTGCTTATATGGAATATTCTGCAAGGACCAATGTACCCTAATTCTCTCAACCAACCGAATATTTCTTGAAGAGACATTCTATCCAAGTCAACGATACTAGTGTTCTCCGTACCACCAACATATCCCCAACCTGCACCTGTAGAAAAATGACCACCATGGTGTAGTCTTATAGACCATATCATCTGCACAGTAAACAGAGGTAAGAATCATACTTCATGTATTGCTTACTATGTGTATTGTTTACACAAATTAAAGAGCACCATGGTCCCCCACACAATGAAGAAATACTGTATCATGTGCCCACCACATACAGTGCGCACATGTTATGTGGTCCCGACAACCTTTCTATACATTACAACAAACAACACACGTGCATTATGGGTTACTCTGAAAAATCATAAGAAAATCCATAGTCAGAGGATCAAAAAATTGACTTCATGTCAAAAATTAGACTTCATACTTTGCAGACACACACGTGCATTATGGATTACTCAATATAAACCCTAAATTGACTTCATATGTCGAAAAAAACCCTAACTCAGAGAATCAAAAATCAAAACCCTAAAAATCGAAAGTCATGCATCAAAATATTAACACAAAAAGTGTGGATTACAAACGTACAAAGCTCGAAAAAACCTAATTTATAAAAAACGTCAAAAATCCTAAATCAAAAATCAAAACCCTAAGATCAAATGCTTAGAGATGGCTTATGCATGAGGATGTGTAGAGATTTCACCTTATTTGGGATCGGACGGAGATCAAATGGGAGAGAGATCAAATGAGGAAGAGAGAGAGACTTTCTTTCTTTCGAAATATCTAATTAATCCGGCCCTAACTATTCGTACAGGATCTATAAGAGAGGAAGGACTTTTTCGTCTTTTTATGTTCGCTGTTAACGTCGTTAGGGTACTAAGTCGTCTAATTATAGTTGAGGTATCAATCTGTTACGAAAAAAAGTTTAGGTTATCAACTTGAAAAAGTGTGATAGTTGAGGGTAGCAATTAGCAATTAAGTCTTCAAAATATAGAAACTAGTATATGCCTCCCCCCCCCCCCCCCCCCCCCCCCCCCCCACACCCCACACACACATTTCAAAAAAAAAAAAAAAACTAACAAATGTCTCATTCTTTAGGTTGGAGGTACAAAACGGTCGTCCATCCCATCTGAGTCCTGGGCCGACACTGTGGAAGGTCGATACGTGGATGCGGATCAAAAGTGCCGGCCAATTCTAGGGACAGGATATCAGTCTCAAATTTTTGCTTCCTTCTAACCCCGTCCTATGTGCAAATTGGCTTTTCTTCCATTAATGGCCTTTGGTGTTTTCCAAGGGGTCATTTCCCAAATCTCCAACGTAAGATGTCACGTACAAACTCAAAAGAAGCAAATTGCGTATCTATCAATGTAGACTTCAGTGGCCCCACCCACCCAGGCCCTTCCTCCTCCTCGGATCTCTATCCACACAATGCCACTACGCTCACTTCCCCCCTCCTATATGTATACATCGCTCCATTAATTCTTCACTCTTCACCAACAAATCTTCCTAATTATAACCAACATTTCTTCCAAACTCTCCTAAGCTCATCAATCTCATCAATGGCTCAACTACTCCAATGTGACGTAGCCGTGCGAACCTCGACGTCCTTTCCCCGGCGGCAGCCGGTAGCCACCTCTTCGTGAGGTACTACATCGCCATCGGAGGCGGCAAGGGGATCCGCGTCGACACCCGGAAGCTCCCGTGCGGCGGTGGCACCGGCGAGGGGCCCCGCTGGGACGAGCGGGCCTCCCTGGAGTGCCGGGGCGGCGGCGGCGCGGACCCTCTCAAGGAAGCTCTGGGCGGCGGCGGCCGGAGCGGCGCGGCGGTGCAGTTCGAGCTCAGGTGCAGGAGGAGCGCGACGGTCTGGGGGAAGGTGGCCGGGTCGAGGCTCCTGGGGAGAGGCGAGGTTGCGTGGAGCGACGCGATCGACTCGCCGGGCGCGCCGGTCGAGAGATGGGTCGGGTTGACGTCGAAGAAGAGGAGCACGAAACCGGTGAAGCCGGCGGCTCTTCTGGTGAGGATGGGGATTAGGGTTAGGGTTCCGGAGGCCTCGTTGGCGTCGACGCAGAGGATTAGGAGAGGAGGAGGGGGGAGGCAGTGGGACCATGGGTGAGTGCAAGTGTGAGAGCTGTGGGTGGGTTGGGAGTGAGGAGGACATGTTCCTAAGTGCAACTGCCGCTTCCATGAGCTAGTATCATCCTAAGTGCAGCTGCGGACTCTAACTCGAGAACGGAGGGCGATCGAGGCTTAAGAGCAGCTTCATTCACTTTGACGACGAGTGGATGCGTAGCCTCAAATTGGTTCCTCCAGAGCCAAGCTAGAAATGTCGGCAGCTGGACGGCTCGTTATTACTTTTTCTGCCAACAAAACTATACGCCAACACCAACACCAACACCGCATCCAAATTCGACAACAAGCAGTTGGTGGAATCTCGCCTTTGGGCGCCCTGTTTGCAAATGAAACTGTTTCGAGGATAGTCAATGAGTGGGTTTTGTTCCCCGTTCTTATAGGGCTTTAAAGATGAGCTCATGTTACGGATTTAAATTTGAAACAGAAGTTAATGAATCTCATTTATATTTGATTGATAAATATCTGTCAGAGACTCGGAATAATATGAGGGAACAACATACTATTTTTGTGACTGAAATTTTTGAGGAACTCCGATGACGACGCCTGCTGCTGTTGTTTTTAGATTTGATGCTGACCTAATTAGATGTTAGCCTGTTTGGGGGTAAAAATTTGCTTTTGAATGTTTGGGAGGAATTCTGGAGCGAGGAAATTAACGAAATCTGGGAGGGATGTTTTTGAATGTCTGGGACGGATCCAAAGTTTTGAAGGGCTATCTTAGGTACGTCCTCCAACAAACTCATGGAGAAATTATTCAGTAGAACATGTCACGACCCGATTCCAATATACTGGATCCGGTAGGATCATGTCCAGTAGCGTTTGTGTTTCGCTAACGGTTCATTCGACCATTTCGGTCGTCGCCAAGGTGGATACAATAAAGTCTCAATTACGCTAAACATAAATAAACCAATAAAATGTAAAATATGTAAAGTATACATTTTTTGTAATAACCAAAATTTCGAATATAGCAATAATATTTACAAAAAATATTATACTTTTATTAGAAAATTCATTTTATTATTATAATAGTATTAACGTATTTATAGTTTTATTTCTCTAAAAATGTTTAATAACTCAACGAGTGTAATTATAATTATCTGGCATATTTAGTTAAACTCTCGGATTGGTTTCTAAGGCGGAGTATTAAATTAATGTAGGTTTAGGTTTTGGATTGATACAACTTACTGCCGCCGTCTCATAACGGTGCAGGTGAACATGATCCGACTGGACCCAATATATTGGAATCGAAACGTGACACTCACTACGTGGCAGTGGTGAGTCTTCAGTTTCTTTCAATTCAACTTTCGTTAATTTTTATCTCTCTATAATTTAGTCTCAGTATTGTATCGTTATGCAATTGAAGAGTACTAGGGTTCACCACTACTGGTGAGCCCGTCACACTCCTGGATGGATAGTCATGAAATTTCTTTCTACACTTTGTAATCCATTCCAGTGCTAAAGAATGTTTACTTGGTACTACTTGGAGAGGTACTTTGGTAAAGGAAACCTTGGGATTGGTTTGCCCTCAGATGTAATATTATATGAAGATACGCTCTCATTCCTATGCATTGCATATCATTGATAGAATTTCTTCTTATCCAGGATCTAAAGTTTGTGGCTGCTAAGAGTCCTACTAGGACCATTAAAGGCAAGTTGAGGCTCTACTTGGTGCGAGTTTAGAAAACGACCTAATCGTATTTTACTCGTTTTAACTGATGTTAAAACTCGGTGACCACTCACAAGTTGTGACCTCTCCTTGTCTTGTCTACTCATTCCGATGATTTAAAGCGGATTTCAGTATCATGTTTAATATCTTATTCGTCACAAAAAGGGGAACAAAAGAGAGGCATGACCATATACATTGTTAATCCACATCATATCAATTCGATCGGCTGCACATGCTCGGGGTTATCTGTGTGAGTTAACTAATATGATTTTGATTTTTGGGTTATCTGTCTGTGAGTAGGCGTGTGCTCGGAGAAGTTTAATGAAAGAAGTTGTATGAACATGCTTTATATCCAAGGACAGAGTCAGAATTTTAGTTTATTCCGGACTGAACTTAAAACCCATACCCAACCGGCCAACCCTAATTATTTAACAAGGATTTGGTTCGGTTTAGACGGTTTTTGGCATAACCAAACCGTGAACCGAACCGAATCGGTCGGTTTTAAAAAAATTGAAGTCGAACCAAACCAACTGAACCATCGATTCGGTTTAAAACCAATCAGTTCGGTTTGGCTTGGTTCGATTTGGTCGGTTTGACTTAATTGTGCACAGTCCTAATGTACATATTTGATCATGTCCATACCGTACCGTATCTGGCTAATGTAGAACTGTGTCCAACATAATAAAATAAATAGGAACCGGACAAAAATTATCTAGTTTATCAGGTACTCTTTTAGGTATAAACTCGAACACTGAAAGCCTTTGATATCCTCTTTCACCATCAGAAGAAGATGATTCGTGATGTGGCAGAACTTGCGGTTGGTGCAGAGGTTCGGACGACGAAGGTAGTGCCAGCGGCGAGACTTAGAGTTACCGATTATAAGCTTCTGCTCAAGCATATTTATTTTAAGGATTATTTTGTATAAGGGTAGCAGGTTTAGAACTAATTAGACTTGGGTATTGGGTTTGCCAGTTTTAGATTTTGGGTACTCTAACTTTTTTAGTAACAAAAATGAATCTTTTAATGACGATTGTTCGTCACTAAATGTGTCACTAAAAAAGATAACCAGGTTTAGGACCTAATTATACTTTGGGTACCGGATTTGTCCGTGTTAGACTTTGGGTACTCGAATTTTATTAGTGACGTTTTAGTGACGAAATTTGACTTTCAATGACGAATGAATGTTTTAATGGCGAATGTTCGTCAGTAAAATGTGTCACTAAAAAGTTGGGTACCTAAATTCTAAAACGGACAAATCCAGTATCCAAAGTCTAATTATGTCCTAAACCTGGTACCCTTATACAAAATAATACTTTAATTTTAGTTGTGAACTTATCAAAATTATTTGGACACTCAAATGTGGAGGAATAATATATTATGTTTACAACTTCAAATAATTACGAAGTAATAACAACTGAACTTTTGTCAGTCACATGTAAGGCTATAGAGATTATGCTTTTGTCACTCCCCGTTCCCAAGATAAGTATTTTATACGTGTACTTCTTGAATGTATCTATTCAATATTTATCATGCATTTGTTCTGTATTTAAATTCTTCAATTTTACGTTTATTAATTTTCCTGTATTTTATTTTCTGCTTTTTCTTGGCTCTTGGTTCATTTCGATTCATGGTAAACCAACTTGGTGTGGTTTGGTTCAACATGGAAAGGAATGGATGGCTTGGATTTGGTGGAGAGAATGAATGGTGGAGATCCACTTGACCTTGATATAAAACTTCTTCTTTCATTCTCTCTCTTCATTCATTCACATTTACTCCTCCACCAAACCCAAACCCACTTGTGAGAGGCAAGTACATCTTGCACACCATGAGGGATTTCATGCATCTCCATTTATTTTTAGTCCATGTTGTTCATCTTCTCTTTATCTACAAGTTTAGGTCTTGAAGTTCTTGATTTCCATGGATGGTTGGGTGTAGATCTAAGTTTTAAGTTTTGCTTTTCATATGAATTTTAGAGTTTTGATCTATCAAACATTGTTGTTTTCGAAAATAAGTGGTTCCATGTTGTAGAGAATTTAATTCTACTAAAGTTTGGCTTTTGAAAAATTAGATTCCGATTTATTTTGAGGAAGTTATGGCCAAAACAATTTTGGTCAAACTTCTATGTTCATCTGCAGTATGAACCGCATGTCGCAGTTGAGCCGCATAGATGTCGCGGTTGGGCCGCATGAGGCACATGTCGCAGTTGAGCCGCATAGATGTCGCGGTTGGGCCGCATGAGGCACATATCGCAGTTGAGCCGCATAGATGTCGCGGTTGGGCCGCATGAGGCACATGTCGCATTGAGCCGCATAGATGTCGCGGTTGGGCCGCATGAGGCACATGTCGCAGTTGAGCCGCATAGATGTCGCGGTTGGGCCGCATGAGTCGCATGTCGCAGTTGAGCCGCATATGGTATCGCGGTTGGGCCGCATAGGCCGCATGTCGCAGTAGGCCGCATATGGTGTCGCGGTTGGGCCGCATAGGCCGCATGTCGCAGTTGAGCCGCATATGGTATCGCAGTTGGGCCGCATATGCCGCATGAGCCGCATGTCGCAGTTGGTCCGCATGCATGTCGCAGAATAGGCCGCATAATGCCTATTTTGGTTGTTTCTGACTGTTATATGTCCTATTTTGACTGAATTATGGCTAGAATTTTTTCTAACTCCCAACAAGAAAGTTGTAGATCTTTTCCTTGACTTCAAGAATATGTTTCCAACTATTTTATGCTAGTTATAGACTCGACCATGCTTAATACTAGTTTGACTTTCATGCCTTGTCACGAAGTGACCCCGACTGTTACTTGACTAATGATTGATCATGCGTTCCTAGTTGGAACTAAGAGACTGGCTAGTCGTCTTATTAAATTGAATGAATGGGACACGTTCATATTAACTATGAACTATTATAATTGATTGGCCGATCCCGAATATTGACATACAGGCACACATACAGGCTTCAATTTATTTATTTATTTTTCTACCAAAGCAGCATGTGTACTTGATGGTCAAGGCATAATTATTCCGTGGTTAGTTTAATTGTTGCATTAAGCTATGTAAGACCTACAACCTAACCGCACGGGTATCGTTATAGAGTTGGACATATCGTACTTGTACGAAAGTACTCATTTGAATGACCATGATCCACGGCATGGGATTTCACTCAACGTAGAGACTATTAAGTTAAATAAAATAATGACTGCATGGAGAGAATGGATTCCCGAGTTTGTATATGGTAGCCCTCTTGGGACTAGTAGTGCCCGACAAGCCGGTTGGTCCCCACAGATACTACAAATCTGCCACACGGGCAAGGAGCGGTATCTGGTTATATTATCTATTGTATATTGTATATTGATGACGGGCGTCCCGCTGGGACTCGTGTAATTCATGATTGGCGCAATTGATTGACTGGATAAACTAGCTTTGCTTGTACATAGTAAGAACTGAGGAATCGTTATTGCATAATCCCAGGATAACTTGGAACTCACAGTAGCAAGCCGTAGTAGTTGCATGACCGTTTAAGTTGACTTGTTTGTGTAGTGTACCTACTCTGTTAACTAACTGAGATGATCAGAATGTCAGGGCATGACGGGCCAACTTCTGTCCTTGTTTGGTTGGGAGGTTGGTTCGAAGTGTCGTGATGTTATGTGAATCCCGATGGCAAGCAGAGATCTACTTATCATATTCTCTTATTACTGGTTTTAATTCCTCACATCGTTCTTCCTTGTGGTACTTGCTATTAGAGGTCTAACCTCTCTGGTTTTGCATGGCCAGATTTAGAGCCGGTTCCCGAGGACTCAGCTTACTTCTACCTCCAAAATGGTCAATACTAGAGGGATGATCGTAGGAGGACTCGAGTGGGTTTCTTACTTCCCCGCTCATTTTGTTATCTACTTTATACTTTGCCGTTTGGCACCGACATGTTAGTCGGATCGTCTTGTACTCACTTTTGTATAATTGTAACTAAAGTCAGACTGTAGCTGATAACAATTGTGTATACTTTGCTACATCATCTGGCTATGTTTTGTAAAGCCAGATATTAAAAATATTTTGACTGAGCGTTTGGGATGCCTTACTGCTTTATCTCATATGTTCTCTATTACTGTTTCTTGTTGGAATGATTGAGACAATAGATGTGAAGTAACCATAGTGAGACTTTCATGTAGTATGCACCCCCTCGTCTTTTAGACAGCATTGATCGTATTATACGGTATTCATCTACCCGTAATACGTAGCTGGCTGAGTCATTCCTCCGCTCTCCAGTATTCTGGTTCTGGGGCGTGACAAGGTTTTAGTGGTGGCCCATGCAGGTTTGATTTCAGACTTGTGGGGTGTTTTAATTTATAGGATGTCTCAATCACACATCTTCCCCCTTGATCTCATGATTCGTTACTCTCGACTCTAGCTTGACATTACGGTATCCTTTGACTTTATTGATCTTTCCTGTCCGATCGTTTGATTGTTCTTTTGTCCCTTTCTTAGGGGCACTTCGTCCGTATCTGCCAGGACTGGACAACAACAACAAGAGCAACACGGACAACCTGACCATGTTGGTCAGCAACAAGGGCCGGTACTAACTCAAGAGACTATCCAAGAAGAAGTAATAGTGGAAGCAGCAGCTGGATCACAGTATCCGGAGGTTCCACCACCACCAACAGTTCCACCTACCCCTGCGGAAATGGACACACCGGCTCTTCTGGAGATCATGAGAGGGATGATGGCTACTCAGCAACATCAGATGTTAGCCCAGCAGCGTATGCACGCTCAGTTGCGAGAGCAGAACGTACTACTCAACCAAGGGTTGCAGACGGCATTGGAAAAAGGGGCGAGGCCAGATTCAGGAGCATCAGCCAGGTTTTGCAAGTTCAACCCCCGCCGTTTCGAAGGAACGGAGGATGCCATCTCAGCAGATGCATGGCTTAAGGATATTGAGGCTATTCTGACAGCAGCTAAGGTGCCGGCAGAAGAACGTGTGGATCAAGTGAAGTTGTTACTTCAGGATCTCGCACGTGATTGGTGGGAATCAGAGGAAGTGGGCATCAGACGTCCTGTTGCTTGGGATGATTTTACCACAAGATTCAAGACGAAGTACTATGGGGTTGTGGCACAGTTTGAGCTACAACAGAAATTTCACTACTAAAATCTGCTCATATAGCGACGTATATTAGCGACGGATGCTTGTGGCGTCGCCAAACATTGAAATATAGCGACGCCACGAAGGAAACGTCGTAAAACGTCGCTGACTAGCGACGTTCTGCGACAGAAGACTAAAAACGTCGCTGAATAGCGACGTTTTGTGACGTAACTTACTTAACGTCGCCATTTTGGCGACGTTTAGCGACGGCTAATAAGGACGTCGCTAACTCTTTTATAATTAGGGCAGAGAGTTCAGTCGAACGAAAATTTTCGAACGAAAATTTTTTTCCCCCCTCGACCCGATTTCCTCCTCCGGCGAATCCCTCCCCCCTCCCCCCCGACGACTCCACCGTCCCCCCTCCCCCCCGACGAGTCCCCTCCTCTCCCCGACGACTTCCCCCCTTCTCCACCGGCGAATCCCTCTCCCCGACGACTTCCCCCCTTCTCCACCGGCGAATCCCTCTCCCCGACGACCCCCCCTCCCGTCGAGCTCCTCCTCCTCGAGCTCAGGTAAACCCTAAGCTCCCCCTCCTCCTCCTCCTCTCCCACGGACACACACACACACGGACACACACACGAACACACACACGGACACACGTACACACACAGACACACGTACACACACAGACACATGGTTTTGTTAGATAGATCTGAGTTTTGTTCAGTCTTTAAGCCTTTTTAATGCATTTGTTTAGTTCCTCCTTGATCATTCATGTAAACCTTATGTTATTGGATATATATAGGCTATTATGGTTACATGAGGATGTGAGTTATAGGTTAGAGGTTGAATTGGGGCTGAGTTAGCCTTGAAGTCATGGGTTGAGAGTTGAGAGGTTGGAGTATGGAGTTAGGAGTGAATGTGAGGGATAAGTTTATATGTAAGGTATGAATTATATATATATATGATGTTTTGAATACATGTGATTGGTAGTCCAAGTTATTATAGGATTTTGGTTTATAGCTTGTATATAGGCTCTTGTATATAGTTTACCCAATTAGGATTGTTTCTAGGGTAACATATAAGGCTATGTTGGTTAGGCCTAATTAGACTTTAGTTGACTAGCCCAAGACCTAGAATGCCTTGGTATTGAACCTAATAGGCTATGTTTGACCAATAGTTGACTTTAGTCTAGATGAGGCTAACCTAGACTAGTTTGACCTTGTTTGACCAAACTAGACTAAGGTTGACCTAGTTTGACTGTTAGAGTTGACTAGAGTTGACCAAGTTTGACTTTGACCTAGATTGACCTAGAAATCATATAGATTGCATTGTATCCTTCATTTCTCTTGTATTTTGCATATCATGACCTGTATTGCTCTATTTAGGACTTTGTGGCTCAGATTCAGACACCTGATATTTATCCGTCTTAGAGCCTTGGTTTGGGATACCAAGTTGGGGTTAGAAATAGGATACTAGTTAGCTATTGGTATGTGTAGATATATATTAGATAGATAGTTGGATGGATAGGTGGATAGATGGATGGGGAGTAGAAGGTGAGCTGCTGCCCCCATTCCAGCAACAGCAGCAGCAAGAACAGCTGTTGTAGCAGCAGTTTACATCAGCAGTAGCACCCCCATGGCCCCCCACTTGTAGTGATTAGCACTAATGGGGGCAGGAGAGGTAATTATAGGAGTAATTAGATCTAGATCTAATTAGCACTTGGCTACAAGGCATATTCCAAGAATATTCTAGAGAATATTCCAAGTCTATTCTAAGGAATATAGCGACTCCTATCGTTTGAATTAACCACATCTTGGCTATTTGTTAAATAGATCGACCCTGAGCTCCCATGTTCAGTCGTGCCTTCAACATCATGTTCAAATGAAGGTGACAAGCAGATGACTATGAAAAAATATGTCGTATTGAGCTTCATAAAGAAATGCAAGATTACTACATAGGAGGAAAGGTTTGGTAGGATTACGTCAAAGCACACGGCTTAGAAAATTATGACATATTTGTCTTCCGACACCGTGGTAACATGGTTGTCACATTAAGGGCCTTTGAGGAGGTGGCATGTTGTGAACAAATATATCCTTAGTTCTCCTACGTAATGTTAAAGTAAATCCGTAGAAGAACTATAAGGATATATTTTTTCACAACATGTCACCTTGTCAAAGACCCTTAATGTACCAACCATGTTACTACGGTGTCGGAAGACAAATATGTCATAATTTTCTAAGCCGTGTGCTTTGACGTAATCCTACCAAACCTTTTCTCCTATGTAGTAATCTTGCATTTCTTTATGAAGCTCAATACGGCATATTTTTCTATAGTCAGCTGCTTGTCACCTTCATTTGAACATGATGTTGAAGGCACGACTGAACATGGGAGCTCATGGTCGATCTATTTAACAAATAGCCAAGATGTGGTTATTTCACAGAAGCCATGAATTACCGGGAAAGCTGATGTCGCGGTCTAGTCACAAAACGTCGCTGTTTTGTTTAACTCAGCGACATTTTGCGACTCCACATTAGGGACGTGATTATCAGTATGTGTCAGATCTTAGTATTCCTAAGTAAGAGTGGGTATATGTGAGTGAGTATCATTAGAGTGTTAGAGAGTTAGTTCAGTCCTAGTACCTAGAGTATATAGAGTATCTTAGAAATATAGGTATGATTGGTACAGTGTTTTGAGCCATTCTTTAGAAATTAAATTTACTTATGCCAAACCTTTTGGGCCTATCAGAGTTATAGATTTTTTTCGGAAATCTAGTATAACGCTGATTGCCTCAAAAGGCTTGTATAAGTAAGAGTGTATAGAGTACCTTTTGGGCCTATAAGAGTTACTTCACTCAGTTTGTCAAGACAAGTAAACTTTTTAAATGTTGACGGTATATATACCGTCAACATTTGGTACTTTTGCCTTGTAGCTACAGGCAGTTGCCTGCATTTTGCCTTATAACTTGGCCTATGGCCTGTGCTTAAGCAGTGTGGACTTCCAGGTTAGGGTGTTAGTTCATGATTAGCATTATTTAGATATTAGTTTCAGTTAAAGGGTTAGTTAAGATTAGGATATTAGTTTATGTTAGAAGGAATATGAGAGTTAGTAGATGTTAAAGTAGGATATTAATTTATTAGTTAGGATAGATAGTTTGAGTTAGGATACTGCTCAAGCACAGGCCAAAGGGTCGATATTGGGTATTAATTTAAAAAGTTTTACTTGTCTTGACAAACTGAGTTAAGTAACTCTTGTAGACCCAAAGGGTCGATATTGGACAGTTGGTGTCGTGTACTCCTACAAGTACAATTATACCTCACCAATAATCTCAGTTTTCTCTAAACTGTCGCTCTCTACTGACCTCTATCTAAATTGCGCACCCATATCTAAACTGCCTTAATATTCATTCACTGACTGCAATGTGCATCTATCTATCTTACAGAATTATCCTCAATTGGATATGGATATGAATTACTACTTACGAAATAAACTGCCTTAATATTCATTCATTTTACTAGATTGTTGATCGAGTTGACCAATAGTTGACTTTGACCTTGATTGGCCTAGGAATCATATAGAATTGCATGTATACTTCTTTTATTTTATATTGACTTCCATGATATGACAGCTCCTCAAAAAAAAGAATCCTCTACTAGACATCGCACTCTCCTTTTCAGAACATCAACTAGTATTACTACCTTGATGTATATATAAAGTATGCATGTATAATAGTAGGTAATGATATGCAAAACTGAAAAGATAAATGCAATGCATGAATGAATGGATGAAAAGATAAATGCAATCCATCGGAAAAGCTTTGACACTTGCATATCATTCACTACCTTGATGTATCTATCTTACAGAATTATGGAGCTGAATTACTATCTGCGGAATCGTACTTGGATGTACAACCGTCATCCTGATGACATGTGCGGTGTGCGGGATGAATTCATAGAGGGTGTACACCAGTTCCTGCAGTTTGCCAAGGCGTTCCCTCAGTACATGGACGGTACCAAAATTAAGTGTCCGTGTGTGAGATGTCGTAACTTTAAATATCATCCAGAAGTGGATGTCACGTATCATTTGTACTCGAAGGGTTTCACGCCGAATTACTATCAGTGGAGCGAGCACGGAGAACTTGTGTCTTTAGCATCGGAGTACGAGCCTTATGTTGATGTCCACAACAATGCTCCTTACGACGATGGGTTGGTGAACATGGTTTTTGACGCGGCCGGGCCTAGTTTCGATCCGGATGATCATGATGCACCTGAGGAGGCACCGAACCCCGATGCTGCACAGTTCATGGAGTTGCTGGAGAATGCAAGGACTCCATTATATCCTGGTTGTGAGGATCATTCACCGTTGGAGGTGGTTACAAGATTGTTGAGCATCAAGTCCGATTTTAACATGTCGCAAGATTGCTACAACCGTATTATGGAGTTGCTTATAGAAATATTGCCTGAGGGTGCGAAGTTGCCTAAAGACTTTTACCGGTCTAAGAGGATGGTTAGATCGCTCTGGATGGGATATGAAAAAATCGATGCCTGTCGCAACGGGTGCATGTTGTACTACAAAGACGACAAGGATGAAGACGCCTGCAGATTTTGTGGTGTCGATCGCTACAAGGCCTGTGGTAGAGGAAAGTCTGTCGGTACCAGGAAGCCTACCTCTTCGATGCACTACTTGCCGTTGACGCCGCGTTTGCAGCGGTTGTTTATGGTGAAGGAAACTGCAGAAAACATGAGTTGGCATAAGCGGGAACATACCGAAGGAGTGTTGGATCACCCATCTGATGGAGAAGCATGGAAGCACTTTGATCGAGAGTATCCAGATTTTGCTTCTGATCCGCGTAATGTTAGATTGGGTCTCTGCTCTGACGGTTTTACCCCATTCGGACTTTCAGGATCCCAGTATTCGTGTTGGCCTGTGATCGTCACCCCGTATAATCTACCGCCTTGGATGTGCATGAAGACTCCATATATGTTCCTCACCGTTATTATCCCAGGTCCGAACAATCCGAAAAGGAACATTGATGTTTATTTACAACCATTGATTGATGAGTTGAATCAGCTGTGGGAAGTAGGTTCCAACACGTACGATGTATCTAGAAAACAAAATTTCCAGATGCGGGCAGCACTTATGTGGACCATCAACGACTTTCCGGCCTATGGAATGTTATCTGGATGGAGCACGCATGGTCGTCTTTCATGTCCGTGTTGCATGGACGACACTAAGGCTTTCCGTTTGAAACACGGAGGCAAACCGTGCTTCTTCGATTGTCATCGACGATTCCTGCCGAAGGATCATCCGTACCGGAGGAACAAGAATGCTTTTCGTGCTGGCGTTGTGGAGAAGGGTGATCCACCGAAGAACAGTTGTTTGTGTATCAAGTCTTCGAACTACAAAGACGTCGATCCAGGAAATGATTTCTTTGGCATCTTGCGAGAGATTGTGGAGTTGTCATATAATTATGGCAGAGAACCTGCAAATATCGTGTTGTTCAAGTGTGAATGGTTCGATCCGATTGAAAATCAAGGCTGGAAAATTGACAAGCATGGTCTTGTGGATATAAACTACAAGCGTAGATATCAAGGCTACGAACCGTTTGTCCTAGCAACTCAGGCTCAGCTCGTGTATTTTACAGCTTATCCGAGACGGGGAGCAACGAAGTCTGACTGGTGGGCAGTATGCAAGACTAAAGCTAGAGATACTTTTGATGTTGATGAAAAAGCTTACCAGGAGGACGAGCTACCTCCTGTAACCAATATTGTCGATGTGGACTCCACGGAAGTTACGCATTACACGACACATAATGTAGAAGATGTAGAATTATCCGAAGAGGAAGGCGAAGCCGACGAAGGTGAAGACGAAAGTGAAGATGAGGAGGAAGAGGAAGATGAGGTCGAGGAAGACGAACAAGATGATTATTCTGAAGATGATTGAGAGAGATATTATCTGGACTTAGATGTTTATTGTAGAATGTATCATCATATGTTACCTTGGTTATTATCTTTGTTGTACTGTCATATTTCTAGTCTCTATTATTTGTTGTACTGTCATATTTCTAGTCTCTATTATTTGTTGTACTGTCATATTTCTAGTCTCTATTATATCTTGTACTATCATATGCTGTTATCAGGTATGGCAGGTCGTCGCGGACATTTGCGAGGGCCACGAGGAGGTCGGGATCATCCGGTACTTCCTACAGGTACTGCTAGGGGACGGAGTTTGCCTTCGGTACCTCCTATTGGTACCGGCTCTGGATCCTCGTCGCCGATTACTCCTCCATATCGGACAGTAGCTGGGCCGGTTGGGACGACGTCACGTGGCATATCTCCTGGGACGAGTAGTTCCAGACCTGTTGAGAGGGCTCCCCCGTCTAGCGTTCCTGATGTTGATACGACGATGGAGACGGATGAGCAGATGGCCGAGGAGGATGCGCCGACGGCCGACCAGCATCATGAAGATGATGCGTGCGCACCTCCGGAGGAGGGGAGGACGGAGATCTGGGCCGACGGTACAAAGTAGGTATTTTGGTTTATTATTATTTTTCTTCTGTTTTTATCATAAATTAACTTTTTTCATGAATATAATATGTATGTATAGATATCGTCCTTCAGGGGTACAGAGACGCCTAGGCGATATGCTGAGGCATAATTATGGTGGTCCCTGGATTAACTACTCTGATGCTCCAGACGAAAGGAAGAACTTCTGGTTTACGCGCTTCAAGGTTAAAATAGATTTGTTTTTAACATGAATCATTTAATTTATGCATATTATATATAACTAATAAATATTTGGTTTCGTACTGTTCTAGGATATGTTTTACTATCCGCCGCACCGGGCCGAGCAGATCGAGGGGATGTTTCCTTCCGTCGCTGCCAAGCTGATCCGCGACTCTATCAACGATCAGAAGGATCGTGATCGTGCCGGAAAGCCGATCCAAGGTTGGATCACCCCTGATCAATGGAATGCGATGAAGGCTCGATTCGAGGAGCCAAAGTACAAGGAGAAGTCGGAGAAGGCCAAGGCGGCTAGGCAACATGCCTCGAAGTGGTGCGGTGGGTCGATTCCGATGACGGAACATTTCCGTCGTCTGGTATGTCTTTCTCTTTTAGAAATATTATTTTAATGCAAATCCGATAAATTATTACTAAGATAATATATTTAATTACAGGTAAGGAAGGTCGGTAACGCCGACATGGTGACCGTCTTCCTGGCCACCCATCGGAAGGGCGGAGTCCTTATTGACGAGAGGGCCGAGCAGACCTATGTAAGTATTACAATACGTTATCTTAATTTAATACTTCGTGTCCATTTTAATATAACTTAGTAAATATGATGCAAATAAATATTCATGAAGTTAGTAAAAATAAGTACATTAATTATAAATTAGAAATCATAGAGTACTATCCATACTTTCTAGGCCGAGTATAAGAGGCTGCGGGAACGGGCGGCTGCTAGTGCACCTGATGCAGGAGAGGCCGGTACTTCCTCGCAGCCCACTCAAGCTCCGTCGGAGGACGAGCTGTGGATGACCGCCGCTGGTGGCCTCCGTAGGGGTACGTACTACGGTACGGGATCCTATGGCGCCCTAGTTGCGACCCAGTCCTCTAGGACATCTCCTGCTAGTGTGCATGGTCCACAGCCGTCCCAGGAGTCTGCCCGAGTCCACCAGATGATGGAGTCTCTCCGTGACGACCTGCTACGACGGATCGAGCAGCAGTCTCAGCATCCTACGGACGATCCTGCGCTGCTAGCACGATTGGATGCGCTCGACCGCGGCATTATAGACCTCAGGGAGACGACTGAGAGGACAGAGCGCGCCGTTGGAGGGTTAGAGCGCACGGTGACGGAGTTGCAGACAGGACAGGTGACCATGGCCGAGACGGTGAGAAAGGCGCAGGATTCGATGGTCCAGAGCACTGGTAGAATGTTATCTATCATGGATTCATACAACCAGCGACTTACAGCGTTGGAGCATGCTGGTACTCTGGGTGCGCCTTCATCGTCGTCGACTCCGCCGCCTCCACCGCCTTCTTCTTCGACACCGACTCCACCGACGTCACAGCCTGGCGCTCCATCTGTATCGATTTCACTTGCGGAGTATGAGGAGTTTTTACGCCTTCGTCGCGGCGGTGCCCCTCCTGCACCAGATCACTAGTAGTCCTAGTTAGGACTTTTATTTGTGTTTGTATCATCTTATGTTTGTGACTTATGATTGGATGTTTGTATTGGATGTTAGTTGTGTATTGGATGTTTGTGACTTATGATTGGATATTTGTGACTTATGATTGGATGTTTGTATTGGATGTTTGTATTGGAATTGTGAGTGGGGGTTTCAATGCGCTGTGATTTGGAATTGTGAGTGGGGATTTGAATGTGTACCTATATGTGTTTTATAGAATTGTGAGTGGTAATATAGAATCTGTGTTTTATTTTTTTTTATTTTTTTTACAACTTTAGCGACGTTTAGCGACGCTTACTGACGTTTAGCGACGTCGTTTTCCGACGTTTACCGACGACAAGCTGCAAATAATATATGTTTGCGACGTTTTACCGACATTTACCGACGACTAACTGCAAAAGAGTACAGCTCTCCGACGTATTTACCGACGTCTAGCGACACTAGCTGCAAAAATGTACAGGACCATTACCGACGTCTAGCGACGAAACTCACGTCGCTATATTACCGACGAAACGACGCTAGACGTCGGTAACTATTCCAGGTTTTACCGACGTGTGGCGACTACGTATACGTCGCTAATATACCGACGGAACGACGATAAACGTCGATAACTCACCGACGTACTCGTACGTCGCTGAATGTCGGTAGTTGCGACGTTCAGCGACGTTTTCGTGATCACCGACTAAGGAAACGGCGACAAAAGCTAAACGTCGGTAAATACGTCGGTGATACAGATTAGCGACGGAATTTCCTATTTTTCCGACGTTTTTGGGCGTCGCTAAAACCACTTATTTTGGTAGTGTTTATCAACCTCAAGCAGGCCGACAAGACGATAGATGCCTATGCAGAGGAGTTCTGCAGATTGAGCAGGTTTGTCCTAGAGATGGTAGCAACAGAGAGCCAGAGGGCTATGAGGTTCTAGTAAGGATTTCATCTTGAGCTCTTGCAATTGATAGAGGGGCACAACTACCAGACTTTTGACGAAGTATTGACGGCAACTCGAAGGCATGAGATCACCATTCAGAGGATCACGACAAGGACTGGAGGTCAGAAGAGATCTCACAGTCAGATTGAAGGAGGAGGGGGAGCAGCGCCCCAAGCAACAGCACCATCTCTTGGCATTCGCATTCACGATGTGGCAATACGAGGGCCAGCACCACCACCCAGGCAGCAGCAGCAGCAACAGAGGAAGAACCAGCAACCCCCGGCAGGCTGCACTTATTGTGGGAAGGTAGGACACACTAGAGATGTGTGTCGGATATTGAACGGGCTGTGTTTGATATGTAGAAATCCAGATCATCGGGTTACCACCTATCCCATGAATTCGAGGTCAGGAGGACCAGTGCAGCAGTTTTCTGCTCTGCCAGCACTAGGGGCAGGTCAGTATCGAGGATCAGCGGTGGCAGTGAGACCATTGGCCCAGCGTCCGCTGATGCCGCAGGCTCAGATGTTTCGACAGCAGGGACCGCCGATGCAGCAGCACCAGCATAGACCACCCTAGCATCATCAGGGAAGGGGCCAGCAGCAGCACCAGGCTAGGCCGCAGCATGGAAACCAACAAGGAGGTCGAGGGCAGGCATTCACTCTGTCCTTGGAGGAGGCATTAGCATCGGAAGATGTTGTGGCAGGTAACATTCTCGTTACCTCATATCCCGCAGTAGCATTGTTTGATTCAGGAGCATCACATTTATTTATATCTGCACAATTTACGACACAGCTAGGAATGGAGTTCGAGGCATTGCCAGGGAGGTTGAATATACTCACTGGCAATAGACTCGTAGGAGTTAGTAGAGTTATTCTAGCATGTAGCATTGTAGTTTGCGGGCATTCCTTACCCGCCCAGTTGATAGAATTTCCTGTTGAAAATTTCGACGTTATCTTAGGCATGGACTGGCTGAAAGACAATCATGCGAAAATAGATTGTCGTAGTAGGAGTGTATCTTTTGATATTCCAGGCATGAAAAGATTCACCTTAGTCAGATCCGTGGCAACTCAGCAAGAGCAGGGAGTAATAACGGCAATGGAAGAAGTTCAAGTTCCGAAGGTAGTTGAAGAATTTCTAGACGTATTTCCCGAAGAACTTCCAGGGCTACCACCGATTAGAGATATTGAGTTCAGTATAGAATTGGCACCTGGAACTAAACCAATATCAGATAGAGTTTACAGAATGGCGAATTCAGAGCAGGCCAAGGTATATCAGCACATAGAGGAACTGAAGGAGAAGAAGTTCATCCAAGCTAGCATATCACCATGGGCAGCACTAGTGGTACTTATGGGGAAGAAGGATGGGTCATCCAGATTATGCATTGATTACAAGAAGCTTAACGCGGCAACAGTAAAGAACAAGTATCCACTATCCAGTATCGATGACTTGTTTGATCAGTTGAGCAAAGCTAGAGTTTTCTCCAAGATAGATCTTCGTTCAGGGTATCATCAAGTGAGGGTTCGGAAGGAGGATATTCCCAAGACAGCATTCAGGTCGAAGTATGGACATTATGAATTCTTGGTAATGCCGTTTGGTTTGACCAATGCTCCAGCAATATTTATGGATTTGATAAACCGTATCTTTATGCCATACTTAGATCAGTTTGTCGTTGTATTTCTTGACAACATTCTCGTATATTCTGCCAGTGAAGAGGAGCATAAAGACCACCTCAGGAAAGTGTTACAGGTTCTGAGAGAGAACCAGTTGTATGCCAAGCTCAGCAAGTACGAGTTTTGGTCGGATCATATTTCATTTTTGGGTCATATCATATCGGAAACTGGAGTAGCAGTGGATCCCAAGAAGGTAGAAGCAGTAGAGAGTTGGCCAGTACCCAAGACCGTAGCTGATGTGCGGAGTTTTTTGGGATTGGCAGGATATTACAGAAGGTTCGTATCAGACTTTGCAAGGCTTTCAGCACCCATGACCCGCTTGACACGGAAGGATGTACCATTCGTCTGGTCGGCAGAATGTCAGGCATCATTTGAGAATTTGAAGCAAAAGTTGATATCAGCGCCTATTCTTACATTGCCAGTTGGACCCGGAGGTTTTACAGTATATTGTGATGCGTCAGGAAAATGACTTGGGTGCGTCCTAATGCAACATGAGAAGGTGATAGCATACGCATCTAGGCAACTTCGAGACCATGAGAAGAATTATCCAACTCATGACTTGGAGTTGGCAGCACTAGTATTTGCTTTGAAGCTATGGAGGCATTACTTATATGGTGATTGAGTAGACATGTACACAGACCATAAAAGTCTGAAGTACATCTTTACTCAAAAGGAGCTAAACATGAGGCAGAGAAGATGGTTAGAGCTGATCAAGGATTACGACGTGGAGCTTCAGTATCATCCAGGCAAGGCTAATATGGTAGCAGACGCTCTTAGCAGGAGAGGCGGCGTATTTATGTTGACAACCCAGAAGCACATCTTACAAGACCTTCAGAAGATGGGCATCAAAATTATACTTCCTAGTGATGTAGGAATTCTGGCAAGTTTACAAGTTCAATCCGACTTGGTAGACAGGATCAAGGCAGCTCAGGCACAGGACCCAAAGATTCAAAAGCTTAGGGCAGAATGTGAGTCAGGACTCAGAAAGGAGTTGAAAATTCACGAAGATGGTACGCTTAGGTTTAGATCACGCCTATGTGTGCCTAGTGGAGATATCAGACAGGAGGTTATGACAGAAGCTCACAGTTCTCAGTATTCTATACACCCTGGAGGGACCAAGATGTACCAAGATATCAAGCAGCACTTCTGGTGGAACGGGATGAAGAGGAAAATAGCTAGATTCGTTTCCCGTTGCTTGGTATGTCAGCAAGTGAAGGCAGAACAGCAGAGGCCAGCTGGGTTATTACAACTGCTTTCTATCCCGGAATGGAAGTGGGAACACATCACAATGGACTTTGTGACCGGTTTACCGAGATCACCAAGTGGTAAAGATGCTATTTGGGTGATAGTGGACCGACTTACAAAGGTAGCACACTTTCTTCCTTTCAGAGTAGGGCAATCTACAAAAAATTTGGTAGAGTTGTATATGCAACAGATAGTCAGGCAGCATGGAGTCCCTGTCAGCATTGTGTCAGATAGAGATACCCGTTTTACATCATATTTCTGGAAGAGCTTACATCATAGTATGGGTACCAAGTTAAGATTTAGCACGGCTTACCATCTCCAGACAGACGGGCAATCAGAAAGAACAATTCAGACTTTGGAAGATATGTTGCGAGCTTGTACCCTAGATTTTAGAGGATCTTGGAAGTGCCACCTGCACTTAGTTGAGTTTTCTTATAACAACAGTTATCAAGCCAGTATCCAGATGGCGTCATTTGAAGCTCTATATGGTAAGAAGTGTAGGTCGCCACTAGCATGGGATGATATCGGGGAGAGGAAGATGTTAGGCCCAGAAATGATTGTCCAGACCGTTGAAGTGATTAAGGGAATTAGAGAGCGACTTCGAGTTGCGCAGGATCGGCATCGTCATTGGGCGGACCAGCATCGTAGGCCGCTAGAGTTTTCTGTTGGGGACCACGTGTTCTTGCGTATCTCACCTACCCGTGGGGTCATTAGATTTGGCGTTCGTGGGAAGTTGAGTCCGAGATACGTAGGACCCTTTGTTATTCTTGATAGGATAGGCGATGTTGCTTATCGTTTATCCCTTCCACCTTCGTTGCGAGAGGTGCATGACATTTTTCATGTATCTTAGTTGCGAAGGTATGTATCAGACCCAAGCCATATCCTTGATCATTCTGAGCTGGTTGTTGGTACCAACCTGTCTTACGAGGAACAGCCTGTGTCCATTTTGGACCGAAGAGAGAAGATACTCAAGAACCGAACAATTAGCCTTGTCCGGGTTGCTTGGGGTCATCACTCATTAGGAGAGTCAACGTGGGAACGTGAGGATGATATCCGATCACGGTATCTGCATCTGTTTGACTCACAAGGTATATCTCTCTCTATATACTTTGATTGTCTTAACTCCTCATGCTTGTCACCTTATAAGTAGAATTGCTTGGTGTCGTCGATAGTTAAACATAGATATATTACTTGCTATTTAACATTGTAGAATAGCTACTTACTCAAATTACTTGTGCTTAGATTAGTCTAGCTCCGACATTTCTGTCCTGCTTGGATCTGAAATTCCGAGGACGAAATTTTTCTAAGGAGGGTGAGATGTCACTCCCCGTTTCCAGGATAAGTATTTTATACGTGTACTTCTTGAATGTATCTATTCAATATTTATCATGCATTTGTTCTGTATTTAAATTCTTCAATTTCACGCTTATTAATTTTCCTGTATTTTATTTTCTACTTTTTCTTGGCTCTTGGTTCATTTTGGTTCATGGTAAACCAACTTGGTGTGGTTTGGTTCAACATGGAAAGGAATGGATGGCTTGGATTTGGTGGAGAGAATGAATGGTGGAGATCCACTTGACCTTGATATAAAACTTCTTCTTTTATTCTCTCTCTTCATTCATTCACATTTACTCCTCCACCAAACCCTAACCCACTTGTGAGAGGCAAGTACATCTTGTACACCATGAGGGATTTCATGCATCCCTATTTATTTTTAGTCTATGTTGTTCATCGTCTCTTCCTCTACAAGTTTAGGTCTTGAAGTTCTTGATTTCCATGGATGGTTGGGTGTAGATCTAAGTTTTAAGTTTTGGTTTTTATATAAATTTTAGGGTTTTGATCTATCAAACATTGTTGTTTTCGAAAATAAGTGGTTCCATGTTGTAGAGAATTTAATTCAACTAAAGTTTAGCTTTTGAAAAGTTAGATTCCGATTTATTTTGAGGAAGTTATGGCCAAAACAATTTTGGTCAAACTTCTATGTTCATCTGCAGCATGAACCGCATGTCGCAGTTGAGCCGCATAGATGTCGCGGTTGGGCCGCATGAGGCACATGTCGCAGTTGAGCCGCATAGATGTCGCGGTTGGACCGTATGAGGCACATGTCGCAGTTGAGCCGCATAGATGTCGCGGTTGGGCCGCATGAGGCACATGTCGCAGTTGAGCTGCATAGATGTTGCAGTTGGGCCGCATAAGGCACATGTCGCAGTTGAGCCGCATAGATGTCGCGGTTGGACCGCATGAGGTACATGTCGCAGTTGAGCCGCATAGATGTCGGGGCAGGGCCGCATGAGGCACATGTCGCAGTTGAGCCGCATAGATGTCGCGGTTGGGCCGCATGAGTCGCATGTCGCAGTTGAGCCGCATATGGTGTCGCGGTTGGGCCGCATAGGCCGCATGTCGCAGTAGGCCGCATATGGTGTCGCGGTTGGGCCGCATAGGCCGCATGTCGCAGTTGAGCCGCATATGGTGTCGCAGTTGGGCCGCATATGCCGCATGAGCCGCATGTCGCAGTTGGTCCGCATGCATGTCGCAGAATAGGCCGTATAATGCCTATTTTGGTTGTTTCTGACTGTTATATGTCCTATTTTGACTGAATTATGGCTAGAATTTCTTCTAACTCCCAACATGAAAGTTCTAGATCTTTTTCTTGGCTTCAAGAATATGTTTCCAACTATTTTATGCTAGTTATAGACTCGACCATGCTTAATACTAGTTTGACTTTCATGCCTTGTCACGAAGTGACCCCGACTATTACTTGACTAATGATTGCTCATACGTTCCTAGTTGGAACTAAGAGACTGGCTAGTCGTCTTATTAAATTGAATGAATGAGACACGTTCATATTAACTATGAACTATTATAATCGATTGGCCGATCCCGAATATTGACATACAGGCACACATGCAGGCTTCAATTTATTTATTTATTTTTCTACCAAAGCAGCATGTGTACTTGATGGTCAAGGCATGATTATTCCGTAGTTAGTTTGATTGTTACATTACGCTATGTAAGACCTACAACCTAACCGCACGGGTATCGTTGTAGAGTTGGGCATATCGTACTTGTACAGAAGTACTCATTTGAATGACCATGATCCACGGCATGGGATTTCACTCAACGTAGAGACTATTAAGTTAAATAAAATAATGATTGCATGGAGAGAATGGATTCCCGAGTTCTTACATGGTAGCCCTCTTGGGACTAGTAGTGCCCGACAGGCCGGTTGGTCTCCACAGATACTGCAAATCTGCCACACGGGCAGGAGCGGTATCTGGTTATATTATCTATTATATATTGTATATTGATGACGGACGTCCCGCTGGGACTCGTCTAATTCATGATTGACGCAATTGATTGACTGGGTAAACTAGCCTTGCTTGTACATAGTAAGAACTGAGGAATCCTTATTGCATAATCCCAAGATAACTTGGAACTCACAATAGCAAGCCGTAGTAGTTGCATGACCGTTTAATTTGACTTGTTTATGTACTGTACCTACTCTGTTAACTAACTGAGATGATCAGAATGTCAGGGCATGACGGGCCAACTTCTGTCCTTGTTTGGTTGAGAGGTTGGTTCGAAGTGTCGTGGTGTTATGCGAATCCCGGTGGCAAGCAGAGATCTTCTTATCATATTCTCTTATTACTGGTTTTAATTCCTCACATCGTGCTTCCTTGTGGTACTTGCTATTAGAGGTCTAACCTCTCTGGTTTTGCATGGCCAGATTTAGAGCCGGTTCCCGAGGACTCAGCTTACTTCCACCTCCAAGATGGTCAATACTAGAGGGATGATCGCAGGAGGACTCGAGTGGGTTTCTTACTTCCCCGCTCGTTTTGTTATCTACTTTATACTTTGCCGTTTGGCACCGACATGTTAGTCGGATCGTCTTGTACTCACTTTTGCATAATTGTAACTAAAGTCAGACTGCAGCTGATAACAATTGTGTATACTTTACTACATCATCTGGCTATATTTTGTAAAGCCAGATATCAAAAACATTTTGACTGAGCGTTTGGGACGTCTTACTGTTTTATCTCATATGTTCTCTATTACGGTTTCTTGTTGGAATGATTGAGACAATAGATGTGAAGTAACCATAGTGAGACTTTCATGTAGTATGCACCCCCTCGTCTTTTAGACAGCATTGATCGTATTATACGTTATTCATCTACCCGTAATACGTAGCTGGCTGAGTCATTCCTCCGCTCTCCAGTATTCTGGTTCTGGTGCGTGACAGCTTTCTTTCCAATTTCCAATAAACTTGTGTTAGTCACAATCTAACAACCTATCAACTGTATACGAAAGAGGGGGGCTAGGAACTGGGTAAGAGTTAGAGAGGCAGAAATATGGTGCTGGACAATGAGCTGGTGATATATATATATATATATATATATATATATATATATATATAATATTTTTTTTTCTTAAAAATTTGGGTGGGCTAGAGCCCACCCTGTAACGACCATAGTTCGTATTACGTATTTTGGTATACGAGTACGTGATTTCGGACCTGTATTTAGACTTGTCCTGATTGGCTAGCCTTGAGTTCTGCCTTGGCATGAGTTAGTCAGCATTTCATGGTTCTGGCATGTACTGGGTTCGGTTGGGTTCGGCTTGATTTGGTTCGGTTTGGGTTGGAGTGCAAACCCCTACCTACCACCCTCCATCATTTATTAAACCCCAACCACCTTTCTCTCTCTTCATTCAATTTTCTCATTACTGCTCTTCCTCTTCTTCTTCCTCACCGAACCCCACCGTAGGCAAGTGCAACTTGCTTCATGGAGGAACTCAAATTTTGTTGTTCCATTATCTTCCCCACGGGTTTCTAAGTCACTTTAGTATTTAGCATTTTCGAATTTCATGGCTCATTTCTTGTAGATCTAAGTTTTAGTATTTTTTGATCTTCATGGTTTTGATCTTCTGAAACTTGGTTGTTTTCGAATTGGAGAGTTCCATGTAATAGGAAATTCGATTTTACGAAAGTTTTGCTCTGGAATAGTCGGATTTCGTTGAGACTTGACCGAGATGGGGCTTGCTTGGATTTGTGAGCTTTTACGCCTGTTTTCTTGGCCATGGAGAGAAGATGGAGTTTTACGCATACGTTTTACGTGCCAGCCTAGTGTTTAGCTTTTATGCCCACGTTTTACGTGACAGCGTATTATTCAGCCTTTTACGCACACGCAATTGCATGCCAGCGTACTCAGTTTTACGCAGAGTTCATTCAAAATTTTACGCTCGGGCCCCCCCCGCTCCCGTAAAATCGTGCTCGCGTAAAATCCTGGCTCGAGCAGACTCTCGCGTGCGTAAAGTCTTGCTCGAGTGTTTCACTCGCGTAGAGTTTCCCTCGCGTAGAGTTTTGCTCGCGTAGAGCTTCACTCGCGTAGAGCCTCGCTTGCCTACGGCTTGCTAGCGTAAAGCCCTGGCTAGCGTAAAATCCTGTCCGTATGCACTCTTACTCGCGTAGAGCATGCCTACCCTTCTGTCTTGTCCGCGTAGAGCAATTTTACGCACGGGGTCTCTTGGGCCTAGCATAGTATTGCTCGCGTAGAATCTCGAGCCCCCCTTCCCTTAGCGTAATATATTGCTTTTATATCCTTACGCCTTTTTGTCATAACTTGATAATCACGAATTTACTTAATATATTTGAAATAATAATTGTACATGGCATGGTATGAAGTTAACATGACGTAACAAGACATGACAAGCAAGCATGATGGAAACTATTGAATGCTGTTGCGACGGCTAGCATGACATGACGAGAATAAATGGCCTGGACACCGTGGATGATTGTGTTTGTACAAATGAACCAGTATTGTCATGTATCATGTCTAGGATAGGAAACCCTGAATACCACGGTCAGGGGTGCCTACTGAAATTGACTAAGGCTAATAACTAGAAAAATCCAGTAGTCATGAATAGATTTTCCAGCTACAGGCAATCCCGTTATCTGGGCGCTCCATCATGGGATTTGTAGCCTACCGTCGAGTAGGGCACATTTCCAGCACACTGTCATGTGTTTCCCCCACCAAGCTACTTACGGGTACATGTGTTCTTGGATAATGTACCCATATGAATTCAATCCCCTAATTACGTCTGGATAACCTGGATGGTCTGCAGGGCTTGTGGCTGTTAGAATAATCTCATTGCATCTTGCTAGTAACTAGCCCTTGATAACCCTAGTTAGTTAAAGTATCAAGCCGTACTCCTTGCTTGGCCGTAATTGATTGGATGGAGTCTAGTCCAGCTTCGTCCCGTCCTGATCCTGTACAAGATTATAACATGACACGATTACTTGTGCTTGCCTTAACAATAATGATCGGGGGACTAGTTCTGTTCAGGCGAAGGGTTACAACCCCGGTCCTTGTTTGGTTTAAGGGTTGTAACCTGGCTCCCGGAGCAGTTATGTGTCCTCTCTTCGTTTATTGTCCTGCTCGTCAAGCTTTACCTTACTTCAATAGCACGATTATTTATGCTTACTTTAACAATAAAGATCAGGGGCAAAGTTCTGTTCAGGCCAAGGGTTACAGCCCTGGTCCTTGTTTGATTTAATGGTTGTAACCTGGCTCCCGGAGCAGTTCTGTGTCCTCTCTTTGTTTATTGTCTTATTACTTTACCAACAGGTATTTGAGACGGGTTTCTATTCAGGTGAAGGGTTGCAACCCCGGTCCTTATTTGGTTTAAGGGTTGCGACCTGGCTACTTGAATGGTTTCCTCGTACTCAACTTTACTGTGGTTGGCTCTGTCATTATCAGTTTTCTTTATAGTTATCTTTAATATTCTCTTATTATATGTTGGCTTTAGCTCCTAAGTGAAGCCTCTTTTGTGGCACTTGCTCTTTCTGGGATCTGACCCAGCTGGTTTTGTATGACCAAATTTTGGAGTAGCGCCAGAGGATCTACCTACCTTCCAGCCAGATGGTGACCACCAGGCATAACCCTGGCAACGAGTGGGTTTCTTTTGTTCTCTCACTCTATTGTAAAAATATTCTTTTGAGGCGTTTAGCCGACGAGCATGTGTTAGCTCGATTGTACCTTTATTTACTATCTGCCTACGGGCTGTAACATGATTGACAAAGTCCTAGGGTTGATCATGTATGACTGAACTCTTGCTAATCTTGACATTTTGTACGATTAGCTTCATGATCATCCAAGTACGTAATGTATGGGAGGCCTTACTATTGTATATTTGGTGTTTTGACATCTTGTAAACTGTTATTGCTTGCGTAAGATTCTGACAATAGGCTTGTTCACGACCATAAGTGACTGATGGCTTGTAGATAAACCCTCATGTATCTAGACAGTCGTAACCGTATAGCGAGATGGGTTGTACTTCAATATACGTAGCTGGCTATGTACGCCCCCGCTCTCCAGTATTCTGGTTCTGGGGCGTTACATGGTTTAAGTGGTGGCCCATACAGGTCTTGTAAATCAAGATATGTGAGGGTTTACCGAATAGATGTCTCAATCAGTACTCGCCCTTGATCTCTGCTCGTATCTTCTGAATCCCTGTAATCTTGACCTGATCATATGCTTGTATCGTTGATCTGTCCTGGTCCTTCCTTATTGTTTCCTATGTCATCTTCTTCAGCGGTATTGTTCCTGGACCTGTCGATCAGCAAGACGGAGCACCTCCCACGGACCAGCAGCAACCTGGAGATCAAGTCCAGCATTCAGGAGTAGCCTCCAGAGTCGTGCCTACTGTAGAAGAGCCACCCGTTCAGCCCGTCCAACCTACAGAACCTGATGATGGCACTTTAGTGGGTCTTATCAGGTCATTATTAGCTTCCCAGGACCGTCGAGGAGATGCCTTGCACCAGGCAGTGGCAGATGCTCTTACCAGAGGAGGTCATCAGGGTAACAGTGCAGCCAACAGCTTCAAGTGCTTGAACCCTCCATTCTTCGATGGTAGCAAAGATGCTATTGTCGCAGATGCTTGGCTTCAGGACACAGAAGTGATTCTAGAAGCGGCAAAGACACCCGAGAACGAGAAGGTGGCCGTGGTGCGCCTGTAGCTATTGGATCTTGCCCGCAGCTGGTGGGCGTCGCAGGCCGTTGGATTAATAGCACCTATTGCTTGGACAGTGTTTCGTGAGAAATTCCAGACCAAGTACTTCGACGCTGTAACTCGGTACGACCTACAGACGAGGTTCACCAATCTGAAGCAGATGGACAGAACGGTCGATGGTTATGCGGCCGAGTTTTCGAGACTTAACCGTTTTGCTCCCACCTTGGTAGCGACCGAGTTCGATAGAGCCCAGCGGTTCCAGCAGGGACTTCACCTGGAGATCTTATTGACAGTGGAGCAGTTTGAGCATCAGACTTTTGATGCAGTGTTGAGAGCAGCCAGAAGGCACGAGTATACCTCCCAGAGGATCGTGGATAGGACCGGGGGTCGAAAGCGATCCTACAGTCAGATGAATCAGTCTTCAGCACCAGCCCCGACAGCCAGGGCTTTGACCATTAGAGTTCTGAGGCGGGCGGCCTCAGTGACGTCGGTTCAACATTCAACTCCGACGTACCCTCAGCAGCACAAGCAGAAGCACTCTTCCGCAGTGGGATGTTCACACTGCGGGAAGCCAGGACATGTGGTATCAGAGTGTCGCAGAGCACATGGTTTGTGGTTCCCCGGACCACAGGGTTAGGAACTGCCCGAACAGGGGGAGTTCCTCTTCTTCGACCTTTTCTAGTCCTTCGGTGGGAGGACCAGCACCAGTCCAGCAGCAGCAGCTGTCATGCCCCGCTCCCGTAGGAGCGATCGTCCTCGCTAAGGCGTGATGCCGCACGAGCCTAGATTGTGCTCGTGCAAGGCGGGTTCCGTAACGGCCGATTTCAGCGGCTGCAACGGGGTCGTCGCACAGAAGTCCCATACAGAGACATTGAATAATAGCAGCAGAAATTTTAGAACAAATACAAGTTATTCAAAGAAGCTCTTCATTGATATTGAAACAAAGATTACAATGGGAGCGCAAGGCCAAGATTACAATCACTCTAATCTACTCATCTCACATTACAATCTCTCAGCTCTCTCTCATCTCTCAAAGTACATTTGCTTGAGCCAGCGGAAGCTTCGGAAGGCGACGTCCATACATTATGTCCCGTATAAGTCTTGTTTTCACGCGGCCGTATGCTTCGAATCGCCAAGGAACTCCATGTCTCGACGCATCCAAGCGAGCCCCGCACCACGAGCTTCTACCTGTGCCTGCACATGTAAACTATGTGGGTGTCAGTACTCAACTATACTGGTGGAATGAGCTCCTCGTCCACCCATACAAAACCAACACGTTAATTTACTTTGTGCAACATAGTCCATTCTTATCAATTGTCTTTCTAGTCTTGTCTTAGGATCAGTTTTATGACAAACGCCTTGGCGTATTTGTGTCTGAGAACCATCCCGTGCTTACACCAGTAACGTTAACTCATACCTTGCCTTCTGACCCTTCTCGTGCCAACAATATTAACCTATCAAGTCATGTTTGCCTTACTGCCATAATCAGGGACGTAACTACACGATAGACTCCATTTTCGTGTGACCGTGCTATCGCACCGATAACATCCTTATCCTTGTCTCAAGACCTTATCGTTTGCTTGCAATGTCAACACACCGACTCATACCTGGCTTTCGTGCCAAACTCTGGGACGTAGCGACTCAGTCGTGCCATGAACTCAATTCGTGTTTCAATATCTCTGAGGCAGCGCCTCCTCGCTTAGTCTCGCCTTTACTTAAGTTTTGACAACACGACCGTGCCTCACATTTCGAGGTCGTGCCCAGCAACTCAACGTAACTTCACTCAACTTTATCCTATGGCCCTTCTCGACTTAACTCGTAACAGCTCAAGCCTAACACATGCAACTCTATTCCAACGACTTAACACTCGACGCCACATCTCGTGCTGAAGCACGCCGCCTTCGTTGTTGCCAAATTTTAGGCCCAGTCATTGTGTCTTCTAACCGCATACACATTCAACTCAACTCGGTCCAAAGGCACACACGCGGATTGCCGCCCGTGCCGACACATCTATATGAATGGTCACTGGCATTGACTAGCCATCGTGGACATAGCCTGGCATTCGGGACCCTTGCACCGCAGGTAGCGATCCCCGATGCAAGTCCCCGACCTACCGGTTGCTTCATACCCAGCTTGGCTATAACCTGTTTCTTCCTAGGCCGAGTCGGTCCCTTGGCCCTGGGTTGCCGCTCGAAGAAACCATCGCCCTTGTCGACAAGTTGTCCATGACCACGCGCCTATGCTAACTTCTAGACTTAATGTAATGCATGGTCTCATCATCATCACTTAGTTCGTTTGCTTTACTTCTTCTACTTTTCACACTTCCTTTGTAGAGCCCCAAACCAGGGTTGCCTCGACGACTGAACTACAGTCCCGACATATTTCCTCTCGGCGACTAACCATCGCTTAGACTTAACATTCTTTGAACTCTAGAAACGGCTACTGCATAGCCTTCTCACTTAACTTGAACATAACGTGTGTCCTTAAGTATTGACAGACCGTGGCTAGCTTTCTACTGAACCAACTGTGGCTCGTGCCTTAAATCGACTTGTGTTCTATGCAGCGCTATCGCCCAAGTCATACTCATATGACGGGCCTTGGGATTGTGGAACTATTTAACTTGACAACCGCAGAATGAGCGGAACAGCACTTGGAATGACTTAGGTCGACCGGCATAACTTTGTCTAACATACTCAAGCCTACAACTTAACCCGAGGGACGAGCAAAGGCTATGCCAAGCCTTGTGCAGTAGAATCGTGTACGCTTAATCAAGCGTTTACGCGGGCGACGCCTATGACTTAGGCAAGTTCATAGTTTTGTGTCGAAGACCAACTTTTCTTCTCCCAAGCCACGGGATAAAGGATCGAGTGTCATTTTCAAAGCACGCCGTGCACCAACTCTAAGCCGACCGTTGGACCTTTCCATATTCTAACTCAATTCGAACCGTCGAGATTACTCCCTTTAGCTATGTGGATTCATCTCTTTTATTATTAAGCCTACTTGTGTAAGTTGAAAATAGGCGATTTATTATGTGAAGGCAAAGATGAGGCAAGTTCACCGAAACTACCCAACCTGAGCGATGTTTCCGAGCAAGCCGTTGTAAGGCTAAGTCCGAACACCGTCGGCGTTTCGATTCCTCCGATTGACTGAGCGGGACGGGGCACTACATTATACACCACTCAGAAAAAGTTCCGTCCTCAAAACTTACTGAGTACACTCATCGGCTTATAACTTGATTCAACATCCTACATTTCTCGCACACGCTACTCCTACACGTTCCCTCAATTCGAGCCACGCTTGTGCTATTGCTAACTTAGTCGTAAGGTACACCAACTGATCAACCAACATTCAAATGATCGTATTACCATCAATACTTCTTCGAAACTTACGATTTCAAAATCTTCGATACTTTCCCGTTCTTCAAATCTCACTTGATTCAACGTATCACATAATTGGATCGTACACATATTCTAGGCGTCCCCAAAATACATGCATTTCAGCCAAGCCTCGTGATAGAAAATCCACCATCACCACTCGAGTAGGATCGTACACATATTCGGGCGTCCCTGATATACGTACATGTCAACCGAGCTCGCGAGTGGTGCCTCCACAATCCTACCACTTTGCGCTCGGACGTCTGCCTAACTGTTAGGCTATGTCTTTCCGTCAGTACTAGAATCATAGTTCCCAAATAACGATATCAACACTGACCCCATCCTAAGGTCAAACCAAATTGATAGTACGAGGTTTTCTACCCAAGCTCGCATCACTCTGATTTCTAAACATCGAGCATCGATTCCCTATACACATCCATCATTCGTCGTACGGGGTCCGAGTCGTTCAGCAAAGCCATCCTACGATAACTCATGTTTCAATCAATTCCTTGACATATCAATATCACTCATTCATTAAGCCATTTCGCATATTCTATCTCTTCGAACACGTTCGACATAATCTACCTATCAGTCCTACCAAGTCAAGTACGCTATGACACAATTCATCGCTAAACCTAAATTTCACATTTCATATTCCCTAAGTCATTCATCCCAATTCACGTATTCGATTACGAGGTCTTCTGACTTAACAATATGCCACGCTCCGATCTCACGTGAGTCCGATTTTCCACGGTGGGCATGAAATCACCATACAACGCTCCCCGGAATAGTCATTCTCATCGGGGCGTAACTCTTGTTTCAAGTCTAGACTAATTCATTTTCGATGCGCGGATTGGACCTACTCAATCCTCAAGTTTCATTCATTCATCAATCCCAAGTCCTACAAATTCTCGAATTCACCTTCGCATCAAGCCGACAATCGAGACAATCAAAGTTGCCGCATCCCGATTTTCTGAGTTCGATTATTCCCGCGACATGAATCACCATGCCAGCGCTCACGCGGAACGATCGCCCCAAATTCGACGCAACGCATGTGCGGGGCTAGAGTTGCGCTCGCACAAGACAAGAATGTCGATGCTGTGGTTATCCGCGTAACCATCAAGACATAATCATTTTCATCCAACATTCATCTCAATCAAAATTCTAAGTATAGCATCCAACCGAACAATAACACTTGCACGATCGTCATTCGCCGAGTCAGAGTACCCCCGAGTTATCGCATATCGATCTTTGATACGCCTCAATACCATCGATGATATGCGTAACCTGACGATCTTCCTTTGCAACTAATTTTGAGTCGTACGAATGATGCCATCGTCCGACTAGATAATCTCCTCGACATTTAAATTTACGTTCGATCATTATCCCTCGAATCATTCACAACATCAATTTTCCTTAAACCCAAATTCGCGTATTATTCATCCGTCTATCTTAAGTCATCGACCAACGTATTTCCTCAATTCGCATCGTCCCTTTGCTAACTCAATTCATCGAATGACATTCAATCCAATCCTTAGAGTTATTCGCGTAAATTCAAAATCAAACCCTTCATGCACACTGTCTACCTGTCGTACTACCTTTTCGTATACGATCCGTATTAATTTTCTCGATCAAGTCATCCATCCGTATACCCTAACTTTTCCACAATTCGACTTCATATACTCGTTCATTTTCGCGTTTCATACTTGCGTAATCCTCAATCCCGTGCACGTTTCGTACGCGTATTTTCTAATCTGTTCGAATCAACACGTCAAACTTCAAGGCTAAACTTTATTCAATGATACTCACTCTACGGCTTTGCATAACGCGATGCTTGCTGATAGACTCACCGACACCCCGTATCCTCAATCGATCAGTCGACATCCCTGAGACTATCGCATACACCACTCAGGGATGAATTCATTTGACAAATCCTCAAAACCATCATTCGAATCAAAATCGACTTTTCGAATCCCGTTCGAACTATTCCTCAATTTCTAAGCACGCTCATCTATATCGTACCGACGATATCGTTTGTTCGATAGCACCCCTATTGATAGTCATCTCACTTTACTCAATCGAGTTTAACTCATTCTAGCTCAAAATATTACGAATCTCGCTCTCGACTTTGCTAAGGTCGACACAATCTTTGGTGTATATGCCCAGCCCGACTTAGCCAACCGTGCTTACACGAACTATCTTTTTGATTTGTCAAACATTATTCTTCTATGTTTAGCAAAATAGTTAGACTTATTGTATGGACATTCCGTGGGACATTTGAGAGAGAGCGCACCAACGATATCAACTTACAGAAGCAACAGAGTTTGCGAAAACATCGAAGTTAAAGAATTCAATCGACAGTCCAAGGACGTAAAGCCATGCTCTGATACCATTATGTTACGCCCCGCTCCCGTAGGAGCGATCGTCCTCGCTAAGACGTGATGCCGTATGAGCCTAGATTGCGCTCGTGCAAGGCGGGTTCCATAACGGCTGATTTCAGCGGCTGCAATGGGGTCGTCGCACAGAAGTCCCATGCAGAGACATTGAATAATAGCAGCAGAAATTTTAGAACAAACACAAGTTATTCAAAGAAGCTCTTTATTGATATTGAAACAAAGATTACAATGGGGGCGCAAGGCCAAGATTACAATCACTCCAATCCACTCATCTCATATTACAATCTCTCAGCTCTCTCTCATCTCTCAAAGTACATTTGCTTGAGCCAACGGAAGCTTCGGAAGGCGACGTCCATACATTATGTCCCGTATAAGTCTTGTTTCCATACGGCCGCACGCTTCGAATCGCCAAGGAACTCCATGCCTCGACGCATCCAAGCGAGCACCGCACCACGAGCTTCTACCTGTGCCTACACATGTAAACTATGTGGGTGTCTGTACTCAACTGTACTGATGGAATGAGCTCCTCGCCCACCCATACAAAACTAACATGTTAATTTACTTTGTGCAACATAGTCCATTCTTATCAATTGTCTTTCTAGTCTTGTCTTTGGATCAGTTTTATGATAAACGTCTTAGCGTATTTGTGTCTGAGAACCATCCTGTGCTTACAACAGTATCGTTAACTCATACCTTGCCTTCTGACCCTTCTCGTGCCAACAATGTTAACATATCAAGTCGTGTTTGCCTTACGGCCATAATCAGGGACGCAACTACACGATAGACTCCATTTCCGTGTGACCGTGCTATCGCACCGATAACATCCTTATCCTTGTCTCAAGACCTTATCGTTTGCTTACAATGTCAACACACCGACTCATACCTGGCTTTCGTGCCAAACTCTGGGACGTAACGACTCAGTCGTGCCATGAACTCAATTCGTGTTTCAATATCTCTGAGGCAGCGCCTCCTCGCTTAGTCTTGCCTTTACTTAAGTTTTGACAACACGGCCGTGCCTCACATTTCGAGGTCGTGTCCAGCAACTCAACGTAACTTCACTCAACTTTGCCCTACGGCCCTTCTCGACTTAACTCACAACAGTTCAAGCCTAACACATGCAACTCTATTCCAACGACTTAACACTCGACGCCACATCTCGTGCCGAAGCACGCCGCATTCGTTGTAGCCAAATATTAGGCCCAGTCATTGTGTCTTCTAACTGCATACACATTTAACTCAACTCAGTCCAAAGGCACACATGCGGATTGCCGCCCGTGCCGACACATCTATATGAATGGTCATTGGCATTGACTAGCCATCGTGGACATAGCCTGGTATTCGGGACCCTTGTACCGCAGGTAGCGATCCTCGATGCAAGTCCCCGACCTACCGGTTGTTTCATACCCAGCTCGGCTATAACCTGTTTCTTTCTAGGCCGAGTCGGTCCCTTGGCCCTGGGTTGCCGCTGGAAGAAACCATCGCCCTTGTCGACAAGTTGTCCATGACCACGTGCCTACGCTAACTTCTAGACTTAACGTAATGCATGGTCTCATCATCATCACTTAGTTCCTTTGCTTTACTTCTTCTACTTTTCATACTTCCTTTGCAGAGCCCCAAACCAGGGTTGCCTCTATTTGCCATAAAATATAAAAGGGCAGAACAGTTTTATGGGAGGACTGGACTTTTACTTCACATTACAAACTCGCTTGTACAAAGAGAGCCTAGGGACGAAAACCTAGGTACAACAATCTAAGTACAATCATTTATTTTTGATTCTGGGGGGTGACGATAGAGGCTCGGAAAGGCGACGGCAGCCCTGCCTTACTCCTTGGACGATCGGTATGCAGCCTTGGCTCCTATGACGAGATGGTTGGCGTTGATGAAGAAATGCTCTTCTCGTATTGCTCTTCTGGCTTCTCTCTCTGGATTGATCTCTGTAGATTTTTCTCTCTGATTATTGGGGGAGTATTTCTCTGTATGTGCGTATCTCTCTCTCTGTCTGTCTCTTTTGCAAGGGAATGACACCCTGCTATTTATAATAGTGGGGAGCATCATTAGGGTTTACAATGATTGCCCATTCTCCAAGTGGCGGCGGCCTGATAAGTGATTAATCTGGGCCATTAATCTTGAGCGTGAAGGATCTGGGCCATTAATGAGGATTATGCCAAATTATGTCAGTCATTAATGTTAATTGCAATAAATCCCTATCATGATGATTTGCTGATATCTGCAAATCTGAATGAATCAATTTAATTCCTTCTCTTGCCACGTGTCCCAAATCATTGGGATCTGACCCAAAATTTGATTATCTTTAGGACACGTGTTCTGTCATCATGGTTGAGCCGTATGAGGAGCGTTCATATTTGGGCCACATGAAGGTCGTCATGACCGAGCCGCATGAAAGGTTTCATGACCGAGCCGCATGAATAGTCTCTATACTCGAACCACATGAAGGTCATCATGACCGAGCTGTATGAATATGTTCATGATCGAGCCGCATGGGGGTCTTCATGGCCAAGCTATATGAGAGTCTTCATGGCCGAGCCGTATGGGTTTCTTTCATGACCGAGCCGCATGGGGGACCTTCATGATCGAACCGCATAGGTTTCTCTGCACAGGCCGCATGAACTCGTCTAGACTGGCCGTATAAACTAGCCTCGAAGTTGTGAAGATTTTCTTCAGTTTCCTAGGAAAATGTTGCTCTTGTGTCAGTCATCATGACTACTTTTCGTCAGGACTGTCAGCTGTCAGCTGTCAGCCGTCAGAGCATTAATTGTCAGTCGTTAGAGCATTAATTACGTTTGAATGACGCTGGGTACAGCCGTTCTAAAAAGGCACGTGGCTTCCCTCTGCTGGCCGCATGGAGTCCACTCTGTGATTGAGCCATATGGGACTCTTTGAGCCACATGTGGCTCCTTGGCCGCATGGATCATTTTTCTTCTCTTTTTTATGCTTCTACAAGACCCCCTTCAAAGTTTTCAATTTGCAAAATTGAAATACTTTGAATAAGAAGCATGATTATGCCAGAGCCGTATGGATGTATTCTGTCCTAGCCGCATGGATTTGACCAGCCACATGATTACCTCAACCGCATAACTCTCTGAGCCGCATGGGCTATTTTGGCCGCATGAGCTTCTTGCCACGTCTTTCTGTCACGTGTGCAAATCTTCTGTGAATCTTCTGCATTTAATGCTCTTGATTTGTTGCAGATTTTAAGAGCCGCTTTCTTGGTCCAGGATCCTAAGAGTCAGGCTATTATTTAGCCGTTTTGCCTCGATGACCGAAGAGTCAGTCATCATATTGCACGCGGATCGAGGCGTTTCTTCCCTGTCTATAAATAGGAACACTTTCGTTCTAAGGAATTTCCTTTGCTCTCTTCGATCTTTCTAACTTCTTTCTCTCCCAAGCACCCATGGCTCCCAAGAAGGCTGCTGCGTCGAAGGCTGCGAAGGGCAAGGCGGTCGCTTCTGTGGCGGCTGCGGCGACGAACGTGGCCACTCCTCCGCCGGCCGCTGTTCACTCCGTTCATCCTGATGTTCATCCGTCTATTGCTGGTAAGGGCATTGCCTTAGAACCCTAACTGCCATGGCTCTGCTGCATAATTTATGCATAAGCCGCATGTACAAGTTTCGTCGATATGACCGCATAAGCACTTCGCCCAGGAGGCCGCATGGGCTTGTCATACTCGATCTGAACCGTATATATATTTTCGGTTTGGGCCGCATGAGCGTAGTTTACTTTTAAACTACATAAGCTCATCTGCTTGTAGCCGGATGAGTCTATCTGTTCGGAGCCGCATGAGTCTGCGTGGACTTTGAACCGCATAGTCTCATCTGAATCCGAGCCGCATCAGCGTCTAGTCTTGTCTGTTGAGTCCATGTGAACCATGAACCGCATAGGCCTTTATGAACCCAAACCGCAGAAGCTTCATAAGCTCATCTGAACTTGATTTGTATAGACTCGTCTGACTCGGAGCCGCAGAAGGCTGTGATGAACCGAACCGCATGGACTCATCTGGTTCTGAGCTGCATAAGGCTGTGACGACCCGAGCCGTATGGACTTAAATGATCTTTCAAACGCTTCTTTGTTTGACTATCTTTTAATCTTATTTCTTTCGTCCCTTCTTCAGTGAATCTGCCAGTAAATCCTGTGGGGGAACTCCTAGTGGGCTCAAATTAGTTCGCCTTGGGCGTGCGTCTTGATGACTTAGTTAAGTACGTGCTGAATCAATTTCCTGCTAATGAGACTTCGGGGAGGTTGAACGCCATCGAGAATCAGACCCTCCATTATCTCCGTGCCATGATGAATTTTAGAAAGTTGGATGGATCATACCTGAAGCCTTCATTCCTCTTTGGAGACGCTTTAATCATAAAGAATCCCCGAGTGTTAGAGATCTCTGAGAACTGGGATTTTTCTTTGGATGGGATGGCTATCCATATTCCTCTCATGGAGCGTCATTATCCACTGTCGTGGTTCAATATGGTATTGTTGGACAGGAAGATGGTGTGTAACTTAACTCCTACCCAATCAGGGATGTTGATGGACGACATCCATTATAATCCGAACATTAGGTCCGCATACGCAGGTAAGGATTCCGTCCTCCGGTACATGATGGGCCTGGCCCCAGGTTCTTTTATGAACGTATATGGTCCCAACTTCATATTCACTCAAGCTGATATATTTCTGAATCGGCTCGCTCGCAAAAAATCTTATCCCGTTGGTAGACTGGCATTGCTGAACTGGATAAACCCTACTTCTACGTGGGCCCACTTGACCACTTGGGTTCTGCAGACCTACGGAACATTCCTGCGGGAGGTGGGACTCTATCATGCCATTCGGGGTACCTGTCACGGGCTTCCTATCAATAAACCATTGTTCGTGATGCTCTTGGAGATGTATAACCGGCGAACGAGGACGTTCTTTGCACCCGGAGGGGAGTTGGGGCTTGCTCTCCATGAGATGTATACTGTCTCCAAACTTCCGTGGGGGAACGAGCCTTTCGAGGTGTACACCCCGTCGAACGAGGAGTTCGAGGACCTGAACCGACGACTCCCAGGTTTTGTTGCGGTGTACCAGGAGTTGCTATGCCATCATAGTGCTTGTCATCAGATAGCTATAAAAAAGGAGGATAGCTCAGAAGGGAACGCTCCCTACACCACATCCTGGGTCAATTATCTTTTTAAAGTTGGCCCTTCTGGTGAGGTTATTCCTCGAACCCCTCAAACCCGGTGAGAGATAAAAGAGCTGATGTTGAGCGTCAAGAAGTCGCGATCTAATAGCGACATATTCGGGAGTCAAGCTGACTCTCTCAGCTATTTTTATTGCGGCACCAGGCAGATGTCAGAGAAGGCGCTCCTGGCTGGATTTTTGATGATATGGCTACGGAACTGCGTAGTCTCGGGGGGGCAGGTTCTATTGAGAGGATCAGCCGCCACTTCATTCCTCCTGCCGTTAAGCTGGTATTTGGAGTTAGACTGGCTCTTCTCCCGGCTATGGTGTGTAGCATACACCATGGTCTTCGAACATTCTCGTCCAAGGTTATTGCCCGCAAGAAGATGCTGGACTTTGAGCGCATAGAGCTACCTTTCCACTATTTGATGGGGTGGTTGTTGATGCACTACAAGTCTTTGATGGGATCTGGAATAGCAGAAGATGCTACAGACGAAGACGCTTTCCTTTTCCAATACCATCACCAACCTTGGGAATACAGTACTATGCCAGCTTGTCGGAGGGCGCTGGCGAGGGTGGATGGGTGTGACTTTTTCGTGTCTGTTCCTCATTTTTCTGATGAGGAAGTGAGGGATGTACACCTTGATGGTACCGGACCTCCTCACTTTCTGTCTCCAAAGATGCTCACCTGGTTGCACAACATCCGCCCCGCGCATCTGGTTTATCGTAATCGCGATAATGTGTACTTGGAGCCCTACCTGCCTAGTAGGTTTTCCCGCCAATTTGGCTATAGCCAGTTATTCCTTGACTGTCCCAGCCCATGCTTGGGCTTTGAAGGTAGCGTTCTTGATGGTGTCAGGGTGTGGAATTATTATGACGCTTATCATACTCGGGCCAGCTTCTCGGTCCCTGATGTTAAGGCGCCGAAGGAAATTTTGTACGTGGCTGCCTTGTATCATGTTATGGCGAACAAGCCTCCTGTTAATTTTGATCCGAGTACCAGTTTCATCGTGGGTACCGGTTTAGAGGAAAAGCCCAAGGGGGCTAAGGCTAGAAAGCAACTAGCGCTCCAGACTCCCCTCCCTGAATCAGAGTCTTCCGAGGCGGCTGAGGTGGATGATGATCATGATAGCGAAGACTCTCTTTCTTGTGGGGGTGAAGAAGTAGCAGATCAATGGCTTACCACACCAGACGAACTGGCAGAGGATCCGTTGCTTACTACACATGAGGAAGTAGTGAGGGAAGGATAGCCTCCCGCTGTGCTTGGTCCCTCACGCAAATGAGTCAGACATGAGTCTTCTGACGGCAGAACGACCTTTTCTGTGAAAAGAGCCGCCGTTAGGTCTCGTGGATTGCTTATTACCGAGAGGGGTGAAAATGCTGACGATATTCCGGAGGTAAGACTGCGTTGGAGTTATCTTCTTGTTGTGGCTTTCTTTTTCTTGGAGATATGACCTAATCATTTTTCTTTGTAGGCGTCTGACGAACCAGGCTCTCATGAACCGTCTGCTGCTCCTGAGGTCGATCCAACCCTTGCTACTTTGATTAGCTGCGTGTGTGCCGCGGTCCTTTCTGCGGGGGCTCTCTCAGCGGTGGCTGAGGACTCCCAAGTTGCTGAGGCCCCGGCCCGGGGTGACAAAGATTTCTTCGGACCTGTCTCTGAGATTGCTGAATTTCAGCAAGGCGACGCCGATCTCATTGCATCCCCTTCCGAGGGTACATGGGCGGAGGAGTCTATTATATCCGACTCGGAGGCCGCTGGTGGAGAGGTTGTAGTGGCCGTAGGTGAACCTCAGCCTCCACACTCTTCTCCTGGTAAGATAAGCCAAATATTGACTAGTGAGGGGGCTTATTTGCTCTATCAACATATCCTCCAGGTCAAATCGATTCATGGTTGTCTTGGCCCTACAGGTCCTGACCCTTTACTTCCCACAGCGGATGTTCTTGGAGAAGGCTCGGCCTGCCGCGATCCGGGGGAAAGGAGCGTTTCCTCTCCTTCTCCGACTCATGTCGAGGGGCCTCCTATCAGCTCCGGGCAGATGGGAGTGGAGCTTGTTCCGGAAGCGATGGTCTGTGTCTCAGCCTCTGCTGCTCATACGGCTTCAGAGACTGACTTTTTGGCCCTGCCGAGCATTCAAGTTCTGCGGGCTGCTGAAGAGGAGTTGGCCGCTGTTCAGGCGTCCTTCCGTACGGAGTTTGTTTCCCTCGTGGCATGTAATGTCCCAAATTCGTGATACGTATTTAGTGTACGTATACGTGTTTTGGACCCATATTTTATTTATTCATGGTTAGTTATCTTGGTTTATTTTGCATTGGCATAGTTTTATTGGCATTGATAGTTTAATTGGTTTTAATGGTTCATTGGTTTATTTGGGCTTGGTTTATTCTTGGTTTGGGTTGGCTTGGTTCGGTTTGGGATTGCTCTTGGTTCATGATGAACCCAAGGTGAACCCCCTACCTACCACCACCATTTGTATTTATTAGCCATCTTCATTCTCTCTCTTCATTATTCATCTTCTTCTTCCATTTACTCCCTTCACCTACCAAAGAGAGAAGAGAGAGGTCTAGGCAAGTGCAACTTGCTTTCACAAGAGAACCCATTTTTATTGTTCCATTAGCTTCTCCTCATGTTTCTAAGACACATTAGAACTTGTCATTTTCTATTTTAAAGCTTTAATTTTCGTAGATTTAGAAATTGCTTATTTTCGGATTTTGGTGGTTTTGGTCTATCAAACTTCTTTGTTTTCAAGTTTTGAGGGTTCCATGCTGTAGAGAATTTTATTCTACCCAATTTTGACCTTTAAAAAGTTGGATTTGGACTTATTTTGACCAAGTTATGGACTTTTGAAGTTTTAGGTTCAAACCATGGAGTTCTTGCTGTTTTGGAGAAGACAGTGAGCAGTGCTCGAGCTTTTTAGCTTGTGCCACTGAGTTGCGTGCGCTCTTTAGTGCAGCACAGTCCCCATACGCTGTCTTTTGGAAGCGTATGGATCTCATACGCTACCTTGATGAGGAGTCGTATGGAGTGCATACGCTGCCTTTTGTGAGCGTATGGCTTGCATACGCTGACTTGTGTGACAAGGAGTCGTATGGACCCCATACGCTGCCTTTTGTGAGCGTATGGCTTGCATACGCTGACTTGTGTGACAAGGAGTCGTATGGACCCCATACGCTGCCTTTTGTGAGCGTATGGCTTGCATACGCTGACTTGTGTGACGATGAGTCGTATGGAGTGCATACGCTGCCTTTTGTGAGCGTATAACCTGAGCGTATGACCTGAGCGTATGACCTGAGCGTATGCTGACTGAGCGTATGCTGCCTGAGCGTAGCCTGATTATCCTGGATCTTCTATGGCCCTGTATATTGATATTTTATTAGATATTTAACGTCTATTTTATATCCTTACGCCTTTTGTCCTGAACTTGATAATCATGAATTTACTTAATATGTTTGGAATTGATAATTGAGCATGACGTGATAGTGACCCGTAGTGGTGCACTCCTGACATAATAACCTGACATGACATGATAGTGGCCCGCCGTGGCGCACTCCTGACAAAGTACACTTGGCATGATAACCTGACCTGATATATCTTGAATAGCTGTTGCGACGGCTACCTGACATGACATGATCTGTTTATTTAATCCTGACACCGTGGGCGATTATGCTTGTACAAATAATCCAGTCCTGTCTTGCATCATGTCTAGGAGGGGACTCCTGAGTACCACGGTCAGGAGTACCTACTGAAATGGACTAAGGTTAATGACTAGTATAATTCATTAGACATGAAGAGATGTTCTCCAGTTACAGGCGATCCCGTTATCCCGGCCGCAAATGTTTGGACTTGTAGCCTGCCGACGAGTAGGGCACATTTCCAGCCCACTGTTATGTGGGACACCTGCCATTGTCACTTAAATGATTGAACTCTATTATCACTCTAATGCATTGTACTCTCTAAATTGTCACTATAATGATTGCCTGGATAACTTGGATAGCTGCAGGGCCTGTGACTACTTGGAGCATCTCATTGCATCTTGCTAGTAACTAGGATTGTGATAACCCTAGTTAGTTAATGTAGAAAGCTGTAGGCAATGATTGGCCGTGATTGCTTGGATGGAGTCTAGTCCAATATAGTATTGTCTAGAAGTGATTGATTGAAAGATTATACCAGAATGATTGAATGATTGTCACTCCAGATTGTCACTATAATGATTGTCACTCCAGATTGTCACTATAATAATTGTCACTCCAGATTGTTATTATAACGATTGTACTCTATTGTCACTCTCGTGTATTGCACTCTTCATTGTCACTTTTATCATTGTACTCTCTCCTTTTACCTTAATGATTGGCACCTTGAGCAATAAATGATCAGAGACTAAGTTCTGTTCAGGTGAAGGGTTACAATCTCGGTCCTTGTTTGGTTTAAGAATTGTAACCTGGCTTCCGAAATAGTACCTTCGTTTTCTCTTCATATATTGTCCAGCTATATTTTATTTAACATGATCCTCCAGTTCTTTTATGTCAATGATGCCTCACTTAATTATTTTCTCTGATTGGGATAAGTGCATTGGTAGTGCACAAACCTCAATCTGTGTTACTTATTATTTTCTTACATGTTGAATGCTAATGATTTGTTGGTTTTAGTTCTTAAGTGAAGCCTCCTTTGTGGCACTTGCTCTTTCTGGGGTCTGACCCAGCTGGTTTTGTATGGCCAGATATCGGAGCAGCACCAAAGGATCTTCCTGCTTTCCAGCCCGATGGTGGTCACCAGGCGTAACCAGGACATCGAGTGGGTTTCTTTTGTTCTCCCACTGTAATATTGTAAATTATTCTTTTGAGGCGTTTAGCCGACGAGCAAGTGTTAGCTCGATTGTACTTACTTACTGTCTGCCTACGGGCTGTAACATGATTGACAAGCCCCGGGGGTTGATCATGTATGACTGAACTCTTGCTAGTCCTCACATTTTGTAACGACTAGCTTCATGATCATTCCGGATATATAATGTATGGGACGCCTTACTATTGTGTATTTGGTGGTCTGACATCTTGTAATTATTATTAGTTGGTTGAGATTGAGACAATAGGCTATTTTATGACCTTAAGAGACTGATAGATTGTAGTGAAACCCTCACATATCTAGACAGCCGTGACCGTATAGCGGTGTGGATTCCATTCCGTTATACGTAGCTGGCTATGTCTGCCCCCGCTCTCCAGTATTCTGGTTCTGGGGCGTGACATGGCAGGAGCGACAGATTCTGTCGCGTCTTCTTCAGTGTTGCCAGCTACACTCCCGTTGACGCCGGCTTCTTCGGAGGCTCTGGACGAGGTGTCGCAGGATGTGGTCGACAGCTTCTACCGCCATTTAAAGAGGGGCGTAGATGCTGCCGTAGAACGGGGGACCCCTTTTTCTCTGTCCCTGCGGTGCGCTCGGGGTCAGGTTGAAACTTTGAAGACTCTTCCTGGCGGGGTGGGGTTGGCTGCGCTCCTGGAGCCCAAGTTGGCAGAGGCTGATCAGCTCGTGATCCGATTGCTGGTGTTACGGCAAGCTGACTTGCCTGCTGCGATTGAACGGGAGCGGGGCTTCCTTATTGCTGCTCGGGATAGGATAAAGCTTGCTCGAGACACTGCCGGGCCAGTTGTGAAGGGGGACCTTGATAAGCTTTCCGCTTCGTATGACAGGCTGGGTCGTCGAAGTCAAGCTTGTAGGACTCGGGAAGAGGCTGCTTCTCGTGGAATAGCTGATACGAAGGAGCGGATTCTCGTACTTCAGAAGGAATTGGCCTTCCTAGAGTCGGAGCCGAGGGCTGCTCATGTGGAACATGAGTCAATTGTTCAGGAGGCCGAGAAGGTTTCTCGATCTTCTGTTAACCTGGAGCGGACTTTCAAGAAATTTGAGGACAACTGGCAAGCTCACGCTCATCTGGAAGACGAGACGGCGCTGACCCAAGAGGCGAAGCGTCGAGCTAAACAGAGGTTTGAGCGGTCGGTTGCCTTGCTGACGGACCGTCCCATGACGCTATGTGCCCCGGAACAGTGATCGGTTTTCTGTTTTCTTTTGCTCCTTTTCCCCTTCTTTTTTTCTTTGTCAAGGGATATGATCCCAGATGATGTAGTACTTTGAATTTTGAATAAATGAGCATGTTTCGACTCATCATCTCTTTCTTGTACTTGTGGTGTTTGTGGAATCGGACCTGCTGGGGGATTATTTGTGGATCTGTTACCCTGGGCGTACCTTGGTTTTAGGTACGAGTAACAAGTTTTGGAGAGGAATACCTAGAACAACTTCGCGATAAGACAACTATAGAAGTTTTCAGTATTCGAGAGAATGCCAGGGAGCAACTGGGCTCCCAGGCATGATAGGGAAGGGATGGGCGTGTACTGGAAACCCAGTACAACATCTGTGGTCTGCTGAGGACATTTGTGGTCATCAGAGGACATTTGTGGTCAACAGAGGACATTTGTGGTCAACAGAGGACATTTGTGGACCTATTATCCTTGTCGTACTCCGGTTGTGGGTACAGATAATAGGTTGAAAGGGAGTCGACATACTTACTCAGAGGTAATGAGGACATGGCAAGTATGAAGGTTTCTTGTACGGAGCCTTCCCACTCAGAGGTAATGAGGACATGGTAGGAGTGGGCTCAATGAAGAGGGGGTACATAAAACGACTCAGAGGTAATGAGGACATGGAAGTTCTATGTAGGGGTGATTTGTTTTTGGCGGAAGTGAAACGACTCAGAGGTAATGAGGACGTGGCCGTTTTGGAAATTTGTGGATCGCTTACCCTTTTTGTGCACTGGAAGTACGGGTAGTGGATCATGAGGGAGGATCTCTTCCAGGAAGAAAGTTCAGAGGTATGCTCATACATGACTTACTATCTGAAAGAGTGACCGGAATGTGAGTTCAGAGGCACCAGTGGGTACATGACTCGATAATTCGGAATGATGTGAATGTGAGTTCAGTGGCACGAGAGAGTGCATGACTCAGGAATCTGGAGAATGGCGAGTGTGAGTTCAGCGGTACCAGCGGATACGTGACTCAATAATCTAGAAAATTATGAGGGTGAGTTCAGTGGTACCAGCGGGTACGTGACTCAAAAATCTAGAAAATTATGAGGGTGAGTTCAGTGGTACCAACGGGTACGTGACTCGATGTATAGAAAATGTGGGAATGAGTTCAGAGGTGCCAGCGGGTACATGACTTGATGTATGGAACCAGAATATAAGTTCAGAGGTACGGGGAGGTACATAACTCGACACTCTGAGATGTCTCGAGGATTTTGTTTCAGACATAATACTTCTTTAGGAACTTGTCGTTGATGGGCAATATGAGTAAGTCTCCATTTTGCTTTGCGAGGCGGTAGGCGCCGTTGGAGAATACGACTTCAATGATGAACGGGCCTTCCTATTTTGGTTGGAATTTACCGATGGTTTTATGCGTCATAACCATCGGCCTCCGAACCGCCAGAACGAGATCGCCTACTTGGAATGTTCTGACCTTGACCTTCTTGTTGAAAGCTCCGGAGATTCTGGCCTGATATAGTTCGATTCGCTGTTGAGCTAACAAACGTTTCTCGTCTAGGGCCTCCAATTCCTGTAGTCGGCGATGGTGGTTTTCGTCTGTCGTCAACTGATGTGTGAGGGCGACACGGAGTGAGGGGATCTGAGTCTCTAATGGGAGAACTGCCTCGCTCCCGTACACCAGGGAGAATGGTGTATTCCCGATGGCTGTTTGAACTGTGGTGCGATACGCCCATAAGCATTCGCCGAGCTTTTCGTTCCATTCACGCTTGTTGGATGACACAAATTTTTTGAGTAGCTTGATTATGGTTTTGTTGAATGCTTCGGCCAACCCATTGGCTGCCGGGTTGTAGGGTGTCGAAGCAATATTCTGAATTCGGTGCTTATCGCAGAATCGATAAAATGCGTGGCTTGCGAACTGTGGCCCATTGTCGTGAATGATCCTTCGGGGCAGTCCAAAGCGGTAGATGACATGATGCTTGTGGAAGCTGATCACGTTTGAAGTTTTCATCTCTGCCAATGGGATGGCTTCCGCCCATTTGGAAAAGTAATCGATGATCGCGAGTATGAATCGGTGTCCTCTGGACGAAGGCGGGGTAATTGGGGCGACGATGTCCATACCCCACGCTTCAAATGGCCAGGAGGCTACAGTCGGATGTAGGAATTCAGATGGCTGGTGGGTGAAGTCGGCGTGGATTTGGCAGGCTTTGCACTTTCGTGCATAATCTATTGCGTCTGCCACCATCGTGGGCCAGTAATAGCCCATTCGGCGAAGACGGTCTTGCAGTTTCGGGCCAGGTTGATGGGCTCCACAAACACCATCATGGGCCTTGCGTACGACTTCTTTGGCTTCTACAGTTGATAGACACCGAAGCAGTAACCCATCATAGGATCGGCGATACAGCATCTTCGTCTCCGTATCATAGAAAAATCTGAGAGAACGTCTTCTGATAGAAGTAGCTTCCTTCGGATTCTCTGGCAGGATGTCGTAGACGACGAAGTCAATGAACGGCTGTCTCCAGTCTGGGATATCATCAATCATCTGAGCGGAATAACTTGCCACGAATTGAACGTTGTTCTTGGGGCAGACCAGTTCGTGGCCTACTATGTCTACCGATTGACGAGTATGATTTGGCACTGCTAGGGAAGCAGCCAGACCTGCTAAGGCATCAGCTTCAATATTTCGAAGTCTGGGGACGTGTTCGATGAAGAACCCCTCGAACGAAGAGATGATGTCGATTGCTATTTGGTGATAGGGAATCATGTCTTCGTGGCGAACTTCGTATGAGCCCCGGATTTGATTGACGATTAACTGAGAATCGCCGTATGCTTCAAGATATTCTACCCCCAGCTCTCTTGTAAGTTGGAGGCCAATGACCAGAGCGTTGTACTCGGCCAAATTATTAGAGCAGGGTTCTGTGAGGGAGTAAGCGCGGTTGATCACCAATCCGGTAGGGAAAACCAGTACCACTCCAACTCCGACAACGATATTGCCCTTAGGTCCAGTTCTCGAAGCGCCGTCGAAGAACATTCGCCATATATCATCGTGAGAGGTTGCATGCGAGTCGGCGACCTCATCTGGGACTTCTTCATATATTCTGGACGACTCCGAGCCCGGGTGGGCTGCCAAAAGTCTGCCAGGGCTTGACCTTTGACCGCCTTTTGTGGGACGAAGATCATGTGATATGGTGATAGCAATATCGCCCAGGTAGCGAGGCGAGAGCTGAGTGCCCCAGGTTTGGTCATGAGGACCCTGAGGGGGTTGATCCGCGATATCACGTGGATGATTTGTCCCGTGACGTAGTGTCGCATCTTCTGGATGGCGAACACGAGAGCAAGGCATTCCTTCTCTACGGCCGTGTACCGGTATTCTGGCCCAATCATCTTTCGACTGAGGTAGTATATAGCTTGTTCGTGGCCCGCATCATTGTTCTGTGCCAACAGAGCACCAAAAGAATGTTCTATCGCTCGCACATAGAGCAGGAATGGCTTTCCGGCAACAGGAGCTACCAGGACCGGAGGGTTCGACAAATATTTTTTGATGCTGTCGAAAGCGCGCTGGCATTCCTCATCCCATACGAAAGAGACTTCCTTCTTTATGAGATGGGTGAATGGTTGACATCGTCCAGAGAGATTAGAGATGAATCTCCTGATGTAAGCTAGCCTGCCTTGGAGGCCTCGGAGTTCGCGGAGATTTTTCGGGGGACCCATCTCCATGATTGCCTTTGTTTTCTCGGGGTCGATGTGAATGCCCTGAGAAGTGATAACGAAACCCAGGAATTTCCCGCTGGAGACACCCAAGAATGATTTCGTAGGGTTCATCTTTAAGTTGTGTACTCGCATTAGGTCAAACACTGTCCTAAGATCTTGTAGATAATCTTTCTTCGAACGGCTTTTGACGGCGATGTCGTCGACGTAGCACTCCACTGTCTTGCGCAAATGGTCTCTAAAGATGACGCTCATAGCTCTCTGGTAAGTGGCGCCAGCATTCCTTAAACCGAAAGGCATAACGGTGTAACAATATGTAGCAATCGGTGTTCGGAATGATGTGTGCTTCTTGTCGTCAGGGAATATCTTGATCTGGTTGTATCCTGAGAAGCCATCCATGAAGGACATACGTTCGAAGCCGCAGGTGTTGTCGATCATAATATCTGTGATAGGGAGAGGGAATTCATCTTTAGGGCATGCCTCATTCAGATTCCAGAAGTCAATGCATTTTCGGATCTTTCCATTCTTCTTGAGAACTGGTACGATGTTGGCTACCCAGTCTGGATGCTGCTCTTCGTGAATGAAGCCGCTGGCTATCAGTTTGTTGACCTCGGCTTTAATAGCATTCATGACATCGGGGAGAAACCGTCGCTGCTGCTGCTTGACAGGTTTTACATCCGGACGAATATTGAGTTAGTGGAGTGCGATCTCGGGGTCCAATCCTGGCATATCTTCATAGTTCTAGGCGAACACATCGATATACTCTTTGACGAGTTGGGGTAGCGACTCTCGCTCTTCATCTGTCAGACTCTGGCTGATAAAGATTGGTTTCGGGGAGGCTTCATCACCAAGATTAACTTGTATGACCTCGTCTTCAGTGGGAGGTTCTCTTTGCTCGAAATGCTTCTCCCATTGTTCATCTAGCTGTTGTGCCCACGGCTCTAGCTTGAGGATTTTCGAAATGTCTTCATCTTCTTCATAAGCGTCGGCGAATGCCATGTTGACTGACAGGACTTGTCTGAATACGTCTCTGATGCTGGTATCCGAGTCAGAAGTTGGTGACCCGGTCGAATGTGAATGCCAGTCACATTCTTTATCTGAACTTTCAGGGGTCATCGTGGGTGTCACATACCCTAATCTACATCGAGTCTTGCTATAGTAGTCCCGTGGTTTGCCAGCCGGGACCGGGGGCTTCAAAGGTAATCGTCGTCCACTACCGTAATTCAAACTCTGTGTCGTTTCCAGATTATACCCCTGTTTCTGTATAAGATATTTAGATTGGGAGCTATAAAGATACAGAGGTAGTCTCTCGGCATCCGATCCAAGGTCGACTTCTTCTATGGTGAAGGGATGCGTATCGTCCTTCCGGCCGAAGATGATTGGATGGTCCCCTCCCTCGATTATTCGGAAAGCATCTTCTGCTGGAGTAAACTGGATTGTGGTGTAGACATTTGTCACCTGTGTGTGTAGGTGAGTGCCTATACCGTGTTCCATAGCGTACATTGTACAAAGCTTATTAAGCTCGAGGTAGTTCAAATATAGCCCTTTATTGATGAAGTAAGGTATCTTTCCTAGGGGTATTACGTCATCTGCGGAGGGAACATCAGTGTGGGCGGCCATATACTTGGCTAACTCCGGTTCCCCTTCGGCTACCCCCTGTGTGAATGAAGACTGAGAGGACGTCCTGGGAAGCTTGATCGTCAGCGGTTCAGTTGATGGAGTTGAGCGTGGAGTTGTTGGCAGACTAGCAACCCCAGTTTGGTACTCGATGTGGGGCGAGGAGTGGCTGGTTCGCTAGAAGTGTCGGACCTCGCATCGGGGTGACGACCCTTCTTGGGAAGGCGTATCGTCAGTGGCTTGTCGGAGGGATTGAGCTTCTCCGTTTGGGACTGACTGACTCTCGGCAGTCTGATTGTTAGTGGCCCCGTTGTGGATCTTGGCACTTGGCCAGACCTTGGCAGCCGGATTGTCATCTGCTCTTCTTGTGCCGAGAAGCTGATTGCGTCCTTACGCAGAGTGGCGGTAAGGGGTGCAGACCTGCCCGGTTTACGAGCTTGGAGGTGGATCGTCAGAGGCTCTTCTGATCCTGTGGCTGTCTCGGTACTAGCTTGTACATCTCCTTCACCAAGATGCTTCTTCGATTTTTCGTATAGGTAGGAGTCTGAGTAGTAAGATTCGACCCCTTTGAAGGGATCGATATCAGCAAATTTCGTCCTCACGAAGCCGTATTTGTCGACATATTTGAAGCACTGGTGTAGCGTAGAAGGCACGATCATATAATCGTGTATCCACAGGCGCCCCAAGAGGATGTTGTAAGAAGTGTCTGCATCGATGACATAGCAGGTGACTTCGGATTGGAGGTCGCCAATTTGACACTTCAGACGAATCTTCCCAATAGGGTAGCTCATGCCCGAATTGAACCCGCTGATGGCGGTGTTTGTAGGCGTCAGACGATGCATTGGGATGCGGAGATGATGTAGCAGACCCTTCGAGATAATGCTTATGGAAGAGCCAGGATCAATGTGCATCCGATCCACCTTTACGTCGTCGATGTATTCAGTGTAGTATAATAGGCGATCGTGCAAATTAGTTTTGATGAGCATGTCCTGCGGAGTGAAGACGATGTTGGGCATTGCTCCCGTACAGGCGCTATCCTGGAGATCCACAGGTGAGTCCTTCCCGGTGAGGTTGGATTGAGCCAGATAGGCATCGGCGTTTTGGAGTGCTTCGCTCAATGCAATACGAACGTCCTTGGAGAGCCTTAGGCATTCGTACAGTGACAACTTGGCCGGTGTGTTAGCCAATTGCGCTAAGATGTCAAAGTTGTAGGGCCTCTCTAGCCCTTGGGCTGCCTCTTTTCGGAGGGATTTGTCGAAGCGAGTCTCCCTCGGCCTAGGCTTGTCGGTCGTCGAAGGCTGAGCTGGTCCCGGAGCATCAGTTGTAGTGGGTTGATGATTTTCAGCTGGATTGTCAACCACAGGTTGGGATTACGTTCCAGACCGCGTGACGACGGCTGTAGCTTCCTCGATGTTTGTCGAGATTGTGTGGCAGGTCCTGACTTTTCCACTTTTCTTCTTGTAGGTGGAAGATGGTGTGGGCCGAGTCACTTTTGACACCAAGTCTGGATGGATCCACATGACCTCCCCTCGTGATGTAGTGAGGGGTACTAGACCAGCAGCCTGATCTCGGGGAGGTGGAAGATTGGTAATCTCTATTGTCGCCAGAGGGATGGGGACCACCCCGTCTTGAGTTTCCGTTGGAGGGAAGCTGCCGAATTGTACTGACACCATATTGGCTGCTACGGTTACCTCTTCGAAATCGATAGCCAGAGCGTTCGAATCGATGAGGTTTTGGATGTACCGTTTCAGCTGGTAGCAGTCGTGTGTAGCATGATGGACATAGCGATGATAATGGCAGTACTTTGGGTTCTCCATCTCTGCCGGCCGCGGTTCCCGTCTAGGTGGAGAAAACTGAATTCTGTCCCCTTGTATGAGCATGTCCAAGATGGGCTTGACGTGATCGTCTTCGAAGGAGTAAGTAATTTGCGGCCATTGTTTGTCTGCTGGCTTTGGCTCAGGTTTTTGTGCTGTTTCGGCCACCATAGCCTGCTTTCCCTTACTGTCCCGATTGTTGGAGGGGCTACCCCTATTGTCATTATTGGGACGCTTGCCCTTGTTCTCTCCGTCCGAGATGTGCAATCCCAGCTGGCGAGCCTTCTTCAATCGTTCTTCGGCGCTTGTGGCACTGATGATGAACGTCTTCCAGTCCTTGAATTGACTTTCGCCCATCCAGAGACTGATGGTTGGTAGGAGTCTCTTTTGGCAAATTTCAATCAAGGAGGAATCTGGATTTCCAGAAGGCAGGTTCATGGCGGTTTGGCGGAACCGTTCGATGTAGTTCCTTGTGAGCTCTTTCTCCCCTTAGACGACGTCCATGAGGGTGGACATGGTGATGTCCTGTCCTACTTTGTAGAATCTCTCCAAGAACATGCGTTTGAAGCCGACGAAGGAGTGGATGCAGTTGTCCGGCAGATTGCGATACCAGTCGAAGGCGACTCCTTCCAATGCTCCGATGAATAATCGTGTGAGAATGGAATCGTCATGGGGCAGATGGTCGGTGGTGACCTCGAAGTAAGTGATGTATCGACTTGCCGAGGTCTGGCCATCATAAGGATTGATATTGAACGGCTTATATCTTGGTGGGAATGGAACATCCCTCCATGCAGCAGGGTATGGTTGTCGTATTCTGAGGTCTTGTGAGTTTTCTCGAGCGTGGAACATGGCTCGGAGCTCCTGGACCTCTCTTCTCGCTTCGCGTGCTTCGTCCACGGCGGTGGGGGCCGTTGTTTCCGGGGGATTATTGCCCGGTTTTGACGCCGCCGAATTCGAGTCCGCATTGACCGCGGGACCCGTGCTTGTTTCGCCAGGCGTCCCTCCTTGCAGAGTTGGAAGGGCCGCTTTGATCTCGTCTACAGACTTGACCAAAGCAAGTAATATGGCTTCGAGACTGTCGATGCGCTGGCGATCACTGGAACCACCTTGGTTGCTGTCTGTCATGAATACCGTCTTCTCATGAGGAGAGATAGACGGAGCGGTGGAGGAAGCACCCTCCGAATCGTACCCCTGTAGTGAGAAGTCATCGGGGTATGTGGGTATGTTTCCTTCTGATTCAGACTCGGAAGGAACAGTACCCCCAGCCTCCGAGTTCGCCTCGTCTTGGGATTTGTGGATGTCGTCGGGGACGTCGAGGTTTGCTGTATCTGATGGGAGAGTTGTCTCCCCTGGCTCGTCTTCTTGGAACATCGGATAGCTGTGGAGGCTCGGAGGGGTGCTACTCCCAGCCCCAGCAACCCCCTGCGTTATGGACGACGAGTCTCCCACTGTAGCAGATTTCGTCTTAAAGCGAGTACCTTGGAAAACTCCGGTGGTGGGCACCCGCTTAGACGACAATTTTTTAGTCGCAGTGGTTGAGATCTTCGGACTGGGAACATTCGTCTTCTTCCCCCTTCCATCAGCGGGGACTTTCCGAGCAGAGTTGCAAGAGACGACGGGTAGTGCCTCGTCTTCTGAAGATGGATGTTGCAGTCTTTGAAAGACAGACTGCCCGTCTTCTTGCATCGTCGTGCTTTTACAGCAGCAGTTGACGATGACTTGGGTGCAATGACATCCGTGGGAGGACTCTTTGCACCCCGATGCATCTTCTCTTTCCTTGCGTTTGTGGAGGATGGTCTCACGCAAGTCACTTGCTTTGCTGGCTTGGGAATTCCGGGCACGCGAGTGTGTAGGCCTCCCGCCTGCTCCCTGATTCGAAGGTAGCTCGTATACTTGCCTTCGCTCGTTACTGGGAGATGCTTGATGACTATCCCGTCCATTGGCCGCAGGGGGCATGGTAAGAGCAGCCTTATACAACTTTCCATTAGAGGCCCGCGTGACAGTCAGCGGGATGCTCCGATAGTCAGAGGTTGGGACAGCTGACTGGGCTTGGTGGGCCCGCGCTGCCCTAGACTTCGTCCTTTTAGCACTTACGGGTGCGTAGTAGGAAGAGTCCAAGTTGGATACCACAGAGTCTGGCCTATCATCCAGAGAACCGTCAGGATTAGGACCGCAAGAGAGACGGTCGAAGACTGATCGAGAGAAGCGTGGAACAGACGCTATGCGGCTAGGATTGGAAACCGTGCAGGCTGTCTGCATGCGGCTGTCTTTAGTTGACGGATTAGTTGTTCTTGTGCTACTAGGAGTCATGACCGTGCAGGCTGGCCGCATGCGGTTGGCAACTGTGGCTGCATGGGTTTTCTGCAAGTGATTGACTTTAGTAGCCGCATAAGTTTCATCCATACGGTTGGCAACTGTAGCCGCATAAGCTATGCGGCTGACAGATGTGGCCACATGAGTTTTCTTCCTGCGGCTGGCGGATGTAACCGTATAGGCTTTCTCCATGCGGCTAGAACCCTTATGCGGCTCGGATCGCATAGAGTTCCTCTTTGCCCCTGCAAGTCCAGCATCATAATGTTTTCTTATGCCGGACTTGGGGACAACAGAGTCGTCTATGATCTGAAGTGGGGCCGCGGGAGAGTCTTCTCCGCCGTCTTGAGCAACAGAGGGTATCTCTGCAAGAGCTTCAGTAGGAACGAAGGATCGTGGTCTCCACTCCTTGCGGGCCTTCTTTGTGCGGGCTCGCTTCTGGACCGGGCCAACGCTCTTGTCGGAGAGCATTTCTTCGAACGCCTGTTGGTCGAACCGGGCGACCATCTTCTGTTGCGTGGAGCCAAGCTTGGCTGCATCCGATTACGTCACCAACTCCTCAGCCGTGGAGAAGTTTGTCCCCAGCAGAGTCGCCATCATGTTTGCCATGAAATATAAAAGGGCAGAACAGCTTTATGGGAGGATTGGACTTTTACTTCACGTTACAAACTCGCTTGTACAAAGAGAGCCTAGGGACGAAAACCTAGGTACAGCAATCTAAGTACAATTGTTTATTTTTGATTCTGGGGGTGACGATAGAGGCTCGGGAAGGCGACGGCAGCCCTGCCTTACTCCTTGGACGATCGGTATGCAGCCTTGGCTCCTATGACGAGATGGTTGGCGTTGATGAAGAAATGCTCTTCTTGCTCTTCTCGTATTGCTCTTCTGGCTTCTCTTTCTCTCTGGATTTATCTCTGTGGATTTTTCTCTCTGATTATTGGGAGAGTGTCTCTCTGTATGTGCGTATCTCTCTCTCTGTCTGTCTCTTTTGCAAGGGAATGACACCATGCTATTTATAATAGTGGGGAGCATCATTATGGTTTGCAATGATTGCCCATTCTCCAAGTGGCGGTGGCCTGATAAGTGATTAATCTGGGCTATTAATCTTGAGCGTGAAGGATCTGGACCATTAATGAGGATTATGCCAAATCATGTCAGTCATTAATGTTGATTGCAATAAATCCCCAAAATGATGATTTGCTGATATCCGCAAATCTGAATGAATCAATTTAATTCATTCTTTTGCCACGTGTCCCAAATTATTGGGATCTGACCCAAAATTTGATTATCTTTAGGACACGTGTTCTGTCATCATGGTTGAGCCGTATTAGGAGCGTTCATATTTGGGCCGCATGAAGGTCGTCATGACCGAGCCGCATGAATAGTCTCTATACTCGAACCGTATGAAGGTCATCATGACCGAGCCATATGAATATGTTCATGACCGAGCCGTATGGGGGTCTTCATGGCCGAGCTATATGAGAGTCTTCATGGCCGAGCCGCATGGGTTTCCTTCATGACCGAGCCGCATGGGGGACCTTCATGATCGAACCGCATAGGTTTCTCTGCACAGGCCGCATGAACTCGTCTAGACTGGCCGCATAAACTAGCCTCAAAGTTGTAAAGATTTTCTTCAGTTCCCTAGGAAGATGTTGCTCTTGTGTCAGTCATCATGACTACTTTTCGTCAGGGCTGTCAGCTGTCAGCTGTCAGCCATCAGAGCATTAATTGTCAGCCGTCAGAGCATTAATTGCGTTTGAATGACGCTGGGTACAGCCGTTCTAAAAAGGCACGTGGCTTTCCTCTACTGGCCGCATGGAGTCCACTCTGTGATTGAGCCGCATGGGACTCTTTGAGCCGCATGTGGCTCCTTGGCCGCATGGATCATTTTTCTTCTCTTTTTCATGCTTCTACAGCCTCGGCGACTGAACCACAGTCCCGACATATTTCCTCTCAGCGACTAACCATCGCTTAGACTTAATATTCTTTGAACTCCGGGAACGGCTACTGCATAGCCTTCCCACTTAACTTGAACATGACGTGTTTCCTTAAGTATTGACAGACCGTGGCTAACTTTCTACTGAACCAACCGTAGCTCATGCCTTAAACCGACTTGTGTTCTACGCAGCGCTATCGCCCAAGTCATACTCATATGACGGGCCTTGGGATCGTAGAACTATTTAACTTAACAACCGCAGAATGAGCGGGACAACACTTGGAATGACTTAGGTCGACCGGCATAACTTTGTCTAACATACTCAAGCCTACAACTTAACCCGAGGGACGAGCAAAGGCTATGCCAAGCCTTGCGCAGTAGAATCGTGCACGCTTAATCAAGCGTTTATGCGGGCGACGCCTATGACTTAGGCAAGTTCATAGTTTTGTGTCGAAGACCAACTTTCCTTCTCCCAAGCCACGGGACGAAGGACCGAGTGTCATTTTCAAAGCATATCGTGCACCAACTCTAAGCCGAGCGTTGGACCTTTCCATATTCTAACTCAATTCGATCCGTCGGGATTACTCCCTTTAGCTATGTGGATTCATCTCTTTTATTATTAAGCCTACTTGTGCAAGTTGAAAACACACGATTTATTATGTTAAGGCAAAGATGAGGCAAGTTCACCGAAACTACCCCACCTGAGCGATGTCTCCGAGCAAGCCGTTGTAAGGCTAAGTCCGAACGCCGTTGGCGTTTCGATTCCTCTGATTGACTGAGCGGGACGGGGCACTACAGCAGTAGTACCCATTTCCGAGGCCCTTGCTGCCTCAGGTCCAGGCATTCTAGTAGCAGAGACCGCAGCAGTATGCCCAAGCCCAAGCTCAAACCCAGAATCGCCAGAGAGATTTTCAGCAGAGGGGACCCGCACCTAGAGGACATGGTCAAGTGCTGGCTTTGACCATGGGAGAAGAAGGATTGGCACCAGGTGAGGTAGTGGCAGGTACTTTTCTCGTCAACTCCTTTCCAGCATCAGCGTTATTTGATTCTGGTGCATCGCATTCATTTATGTCTGTACGATTCGCGACACAGATAGGACTGGAGCCTGAGTCATTATTAGTAAGGCTCAATATACTTACTGGTAACGGACTTGTGGGAGTAGATAGAGTATTTTCCTCGTGTCGAATCGTAGTTAGCGGTAGAGAATTCTTCGCTAGATTGATAGAGTTCCCGATGGTCGATTATGATGTGGTCTTAGGGATGGATTGGTTGAGAGACTAGTATGCTAGGATAGACTGCCATATTGACAGGGTTGTTTTTAGCATTCCAGGCGAGCCAGAGTTTTCTTTTTCCCGAGGCGAAGTTGAACCTTCTCCTCCAGTATTGCGAATGGCAGTTGCAGCAGTGCAGTTACCTCGGATAGTCGAGGAGTTTCCAGATGTTTTTTCAGAAGAACTTCCAGGGATGCCGCCAGAGTGAGAGATCGAGTTCACTGTAGACTTGATCCCAGGGACAGCCCCAGTTTCGGAGAGAGTCTACAGGATGGCTCCATCAGAGTTAGAGATATTGTACAAGATGATTAAAGAACTTAGAACCAAGAGATTCATTCGTGCTAGTGGATCGCCTTGGGGAGCCCCGATGCTTCTTGTGAAAAAGAAGAATGGTACGTCCAGGTTATGTGTAGACTATCGTACCTTGAATTCAGTGACAATCAAGAACAGATACCCCCTCCCAAGGATAAATGACTTGTTTGATCAACTCAAAGGGGCGTCCGTATTTTCGAAGATTGACTTACGGTCAGGATACCATCAGATTAGAGTCAGAGAGCGGGACATCCCGAAGACGGCATTCAGATCTAGATATGGGCATTGGGAGTTCCTTGTTATGCCATTTGGAGCAACCAATGTACCGGCTGTATTCATGGACCTCATGAATCACATCTTCATGCCTTATTTGGATCAGTTCATGATTGTATTCCTAGACGACATCTTGGTCTACAGTAAAAGTGAGGTGGTGCATGAGCAGCATCTTCGTGTAGTTCTTCAGATTCTCAGAGAGCACCAGTTGTATGCCAAGTTCAGTAAATACGAGTTCTGGCTCGATCACATTTCGTACTTGGGTCATATCATCACCAGATGAGGAGTAGAAGTAGATCCCTAAAAGATCGTGGCCATTGAGACATGGCCAGTACCCAGCACAGTTACAGAAGTTCGTAGCTTCCTTGGATTGGTCGACTACTACCGGCGATTCGTTTCGGACTTTATTCGGATTTCAGCGCCTATGACGCAGTTGACCCGCAATGATGTGCAGTTTGCTTGGACAACAGAATGTCAGGAATCCTTTGAAAAGTTGAAGTGAGGCTTGATGACGGCTCCTATTCTCACGCTCTCCGATGGGATCGGAGGATTTTCAGTGTATTATGATGCTTCGGGCAGAGGTTTGGAATGTGTTTTGATGCAGCATGGGAAGGTAATAGCTTATGCGTCACGACAACTTCGTGATCATGAGAGAAATTACCCAACCCATGACTTGGAGCTAGCAGCGGTAGTGTTTGCACTTAAGCTTTGGAGACACTACTAGTATGGAGATAGGATAGAGATTTTCACCGACCACAAGAGCCTGAAGTATGTATTCACTCAGAAGGATCTCAACATGTGTCAGTGGAGGTGGCTAGAGCTGCTTGTGGATTATGATATCAACCTGCAGTATCATCCAGGAAAGGCCAACGTCGTTGCAGATGCGTTGAGTAGGAGAGCTGGAGTTTATTTTCTTACAGCTAGCACAACCAAAATTATTGGCAGATCTTCAGAAGATGGGAATCAGAGTTGTCCTTCCTACCAGTATAGCATTGATGGCCAGCATGCAAGTTCAGTCCACTATAGTCAAAAGGATCCGGATGGCGCAGTCAGCCGATTCCAAGCTTCAGCGACTCAGAGCCGAGTGTGAGGCAGGACGACGGCCAGAGTTATGCATCCATGAAGACGGTACACTTCGACATGGGAAGCGTCTATGTGTACCCAGCAGAGATATCAGCCAGGAGATCATGGCAGAGGCTCACAGTTCTCAGTATTCGGTTCATCCCGGCGGTACGAAGATGTACCGCGATATTCGTCAGCACTTTTGGTGGAATGGCATGAAGAGGGAGATAGCCCGATTTGTCTCTCGGTGTTTGGTTTGCCAACAAGTTAAAGCTGAACATCAGAGGCCAGCTGGACTTCTTCAGCCATTGTCAATTCTAGAATGGAAGTGGGAGCATATGACCATGGACTTCGTGACTGGCTTACCTTGGTCCCCGGCCGGTAGAGATGCTATTTGGATTATCATAGACATGCTCACGAAGATGGCTCACTTTCTCCCGTTCAGAGTTGGTCAGTCGACGGCTCAGCTAGCAGAGATGTACCTCAGGCAGATCGTCAGACTTTATGGCATACCAGTCAGTATCACCTCGGACAGAGATTCAAGATTTATGTCGCACTTTTGGCGTAGCCTACAAGAGAGTTTGGGAACTCACCTCCAGTTCAGCTCAGCTTATCACCTACAGACAGATGGTCAGTCGGAGCGTACCATACGAACCCTAGAAGATATGTTGAGATCTTGTACACTCGACTTCGGTGGTTCATGGGATGATCATATGCACCTGGTGGAGTTCTCGTACAACAACAGTTTCCAGGCCAGTATCCAGATGGCACCGTTAGAGGCATTATATGGAAGGAAGTGCCGATCTCCGCTAGCATGGGACGATATTGGAGAGAGGCAGATGCTCGGTCCTGAAATGATTGCTCAGACGGTTGAGGTGGTCAGGAGAGTCAGAAATCATCTTCGAGTTGCCCAAGATCGCCAGCGCCATTGGGCCGATTCTCATCGGCGACCCCTTGAGTTTTCGGTCGACGACCATGTATTCCTGAGGATTTCGCCTAACCGTGACGTCATTCGTTTTGGCGTTCGGGGAAAGCTTAGTCCTAGGTATATTGGGCCGTTCGATATTCTGGAGCGAATAGGTGATGTATCTTATCGTCTCGCTCTTCTGCCGTCGTTACGTGAGGTGTATGACGTTTTCCATATATCCCAACTACGACAGTATATCCCAGACCTGAGCCACATCCTGGATCATTCAGAATTGGTTGTTGGTACCAACCTTTCATATGAGGAGAGGCACGTGTCTATATTAGACCAAAGAGAGAAGATACTCAAGAACAAGACTATTAGTTTAGTCCGTGTTGCTTGGGGTCATCACTTTTTGGGTGAGTCAACGTGGGAGCGTGAGGATAATATCCGATCGCGATATCCTGACCTGTTTGACTCGTAAGGTATAATATCGTCCTTATGCCTTATGCTATCAATTTCTTGCTTGAATGAATGATTGCTTGATTGATTACCTTGTTATAACTTGTCTGTGATTAGTCTAGCTTGTCCTTGCCTCTCTAGCCTCTTAATTAAATTCCGAGGACGGAATTGTTTTAAGGTGGGTAGAGTTGTAATGACCATAGTTCGTATTACGTATTTTGGTATACATGTACGTGATTTCGGACCTGTATTTAGACTTGTCCTGATTGGCTAGCCTTGAGTTCTGCCTTGGCATGAATTAGTCAGCATTTCATGGTTCTGGCATGCACTGGGTTCAGTTGGGTTCGGCTTGATTTGGTTCGGTTTGGGTTGGGTGCAAACCCCTACCTACCACCCTCCATCATTTATTAAACCCCAACCACCTTTCTCTCTCTTCATTCAATTTTCTCATTACTGTCTTCCTCTTCTTCTTCCTCACTGAACCCCACCATAGGCAAGTGCAACTTGTTTCATGGAGGAACTCAAATTTTGTTGTTCTATTGTCTTCTCCACGGGTTTCTAAGTCACTTTAGTATTTAGCATTTTTGAATTTCATGGCTCATTTTTTGTAGATCTAAGTTTTAGTATTTTTTGATCTTCATGGTTTTGATCTTCTGAAACTTGGTTGTTTTTGAATTGGAGAGTTCCATGTAATAGGGAATTCGATTTTACGCAAGTTTTGCTCTGGAATAGTCGGATTTCATTGAGACTTGACCGAGATAGGGCTTGCTTGGATTTGTGAGCTTTTACGCCTGTTTTCTTGGCCATAGGAAGAAGATGGAGTTTTACGCACACGTTTTACGTGCCAGCGTAGTGTTTAGCTTTTACGCCCATGTTTTACGTGACAGCGTATTATTTAGCCTTTTACGCACACGCAATTACGTGCCAGCGTACTCAGTTTTACGCCGAGTTCATTCAAACTTTTACGCTCGCCCCCCCCACCCGCGCTCGCGTAAAATCGTGCTCGCGTAAAATCCTGGCTCGAGCAGACTCTCGCGTGCGTAAAGTCTTGCTCGAGTGTTTCACTCGCGTAGAATTTCCCTCGCGTAGAGTTTTGCTCGCGTAGAGCCTCGCTTGCCTACAGCTTGCTAGCGTAAAGCCCTGGCTCGCGTAAAATCCTGCCCGTATGAACTCTTGCTCGCGTAGACCATGCCTACCCTTCTGTCTTGTCCGCGTAGAGCAATTTTACGCACGGGGTCTCTTGGGCCTAGCATAGTATTGCCCTCGTAGAATCTCGAGCCCCCCTTACCTTAGCATAATGTATTGCTTTTATATCCTTACGCCTTTTTGTCATAACTTGATAATCACGAATTTACTTAATATGTTTGAAATGATAATTGTACACGACATGGTATGAAGTTAACATGACGTAACAAGACATAACAAGCAAGCATGATGGGAACTATTGAACGCTGTTGCGACGGCTAGCTTGACATGACGAGAATGAATGGCCTGGACACCGTGGATGATTGTGTTTGTACAAATGAACCAGTATTGTCTTGCATCATGTCTAGGATAGGGACCCCTGAATACCACGGTCAGGGGTGCCTACTGAAATTGACTAAGGCTAATAACTAGAAAAATCCAGTAGTCATGAAGTGATTTCCCAGCTACAGGCAATCCCGTTATCTGGGCACACCATCATGGGATTTGTAGCCTACCGTCGAGTAGGACACATTTCCAGCACACTGTCATGTGTTGCCTCCACCAAGCTACTTACGGGTACATGTGTTCTTGGACAATGTACCCACATGAATTCAATCCCCAAATTACGTCTGGATAACCTGGATGGTCTGCAGGGCTTGTGGCTGTTAGAATAATCTCATTACATCTTGCTAGTAACTAGGCCTTGATAACCTTAGTTAGTTAAAGTATCAAGCCGTACTCCTTGCTTGGCCGTAATTGATTGGATGGAGTCTAGTCCAGCTTCGTCCCGTCCTGATCCTGTACAAGATTATAACATGACACGATTACTTGTGCTTGCCTTAACAATAATGATCGAGGGACCAGTTCTGTTTAGGCGAAGGGTTACAACCCCGGTCCTTGTTTGGTTTAAGGGTTGTAACTTGGTTCCCGGAGCAGTTCTGTGTCATCTCTTCGTTTATTGTCCTGCTCGTCAAGATTTACCTTACTTCAATAGCACGATTATTTATGCTTACCTTAACAATAAAGATCAGGGGCAAAGTTCTGTTCAGGCCAAAGGTTACATCCCCGGTCCTTGTTTGGTTTAAGGGTTGTAACATGGCTCCCGGAGCAGTTCTGCGTCCTCTCTTCGTTTATTGTCTTATTACTTTACCAACAGGTATTTGGGATGGATTTCTATTTAGGTGAAGGGTTGCAACCCCGGTCCTTGTTTGGTTTAAGGATTGCGACCTGGCTACTTGAATGGTTTACTCGTACTCAACTTTACTCGTACTCAACTTTACTGTGGTTGGCTCTGTCATTATCAGTTTTCTTTATAGTTATCTTTAATATTCTCTTATTATATGCTGGCTTTAGTTCCTAAGTGAAGCCTCCTTTGTAGCACTTGCTCTTTCTGGGATCTGACCCAGCTGGTTTTGTATGGCCAAATTTTGGAGTAGCGCCAGAGGATCTACCTACCTTCCAGCCAGATGGTGACCACCAGGCGTAACCCTGGCAACGAGTGGGTTTCTTTTGTTCTCTCACTCTATTGTAAAAATATTCTTTTGAGACGTTTAGCCGACGAGCATGTGTTAGCTCGATTGCACCTTTATTTACTATCTACCTACGGGCTGTAACATGATTGACAAAGTCCTAGGGTTGATCATGTATGACTGAACTCTTGATATTTTGTACGACTAGCTTCATGATCATCCAAGTATGTAATGTATGGGACGTCTTACTATTGTATATTTGGTGTTCTGACATCTTGTAAACTGTTATTGCTTGCTTGAGATTGAGACAATAGGCTTGTTCACGACCATAAGTGACTGATAGCTTGTAGATAAACCCTCATGTATCTAGACAGCCGTGACCGTATAGCGAGGTGGATTGTATTTCAATATATGTAGCTGGCTATGTACGCCCCCGCTCTCCAGTATTCTGGTTCTGGGGCGTTACACACCCCAGCCAACCAATACATCCGCCTATGTTTATACAGTTGTAAACACTATATCATAGTTTGCAGTATCGATCGATACGGATCCGATACGGCCGAGGCTGATACAGTTTAGCATGTCTCGATTCGATACCGACCGCTATTGATATATTCATCGATACCGACGTTTGTGATCTCTTTTCCAGTCAATTTGGTAGACAAAGTTGAAAGAAAAAGACCAATAGCAATGGTGTAAAAACATATAAATAAATAAAAATTATTTATGGCAGGAAAAACCAATCAGTAAGAATGACTATTATTTTATTAAATTTTAAAACTATTAAAAAATAACACATAGTATACTTAAAATATATCTAAATATATAAAAATATTATTTTTTAAATTTGTAATAATTATTTTGTTTTCGATACCAAAAAGAAAATTGATTCTCCGATCCGAAACTACCAATACCGATTCAACCATCGATTAGCACGGATCCGGCATCGATAATGCGAACCTTGCACTATATAAAACAAATAAAAGTTGCCAAAAGTGTGCCTATTGATTCAAGTGGTTAACGCTTAGGAGGCGGCTAATAATCATGGAATTAAATCCGCCTTTGAAAAGGTTCTCCTGGGAACTTCAACCTAATAAGCCAGGGACAGGCTTATTATGCAACAATACTTGTTTCTACTTCTAGATGCTAGGGGTGCAACTCGGTCGGGTTGGGTCGGGTTTGAGGTCAACCCTGTTACGCCCCGATCCCAGAGGATCGAAAACTAGCCACTGGGCGTGATGCCGTACAAGTCTAGATTGCACTTGTACAAGGCAAAACCATTACAGTTTCTGGTATTTCTCAGGAAACATCGACAACGCAGCAAAACCAAGCAGATAAATTGAAGTCACACAAGATATGAAGAAATGTATCTCTTTATTGATAATCATAATGGATTACAAGACTTGCAGTGGAATACAGAGTTTACAATTGATTACAAGACTCTTGAATAACCAACTGAATGTATACACTTGCCCTTTAGGCTACAAATGAATATTCCGACTTCTTTACAATGAACTTGCCAATATGGCTACAACCTCACTGGTACAACTGAATTACACTGTTCCATACATTATGTCCCATATAGCAGAAGACATCGTCTTGAAAGAAGAGCTTCTGCACACCCATCCGATTCATCGATGCGAAGCACTAATTCACAGGATTTCTTCCAAGCAAACACCTGTAATATTGCCCACAACGTGGGTCAGTACATCATCAATGTACTGGCGAGCGGTGCTGGCCCAACTCACCTAAGAAGACAACACTAAGTAATCATGTTACAGAACATTATTAACAGTGGTCTTTCTCGTTGCCTTAGGGTCAATGTCATGTTATAGCCGACAAGAAGTAAGGCATGTAAATCTCATAGCCAATGTAATTTAAAGCATACTGTTATCACCCTTTGGTGATTCTTACCTACGGTCGTGTAGCCATCCCTGTACATTTATAATACTTACTCTGCCTGCACAAGACATTGTTAGGAACAATATCATGATTCAATATAAATATCACCGTTCAGGTGATTCTTACCAACAGCCGACATCCTTTCCTGTAATTGAGTAATAAATTACTCTGCCTGTATAAGACATCATTTGTACCGGACCTATCTATATGAAGGTCACTGGCGACACGCCATCTTGGATCATCTTACAGGTGAACGGCTAACTCCGAATGGGGTGCAAATCCATGGGAGGTTTCCGAAACACTGTGCTACTACTTCAGCACCATGTGATTTCAACGTCCTTTTAGTGGGCGGTAGCAAGCCTCCACTGCAAGTCCTGAAATTCCGATGTCAGTATGTCGACACCATCCTTGTTCCTCCTAGGACGAACCGGGTTCCTTGGCCCAGGAATACCGTTCAAGGAACCACCTTGTCGACAAGTTGTCCATGACCATGCAACAATATGCAACTTATCTAAGAAGAAACATATAATGCATGCTAAGGAAAACTAAGTAATAATCCATCTTTTTCATTCGTATTGCCATCTTGCCATCTAGCCATCTTGCCATCTTTCCAGGACCTTGGCGTAATCAACATTCCACATCGGTACAGGATAATATAATGTTGTTACCCAAATCCCTTTGCCACACCCTTGATACCATACATCTTTCCAACCAACTCAATGTGCTCACTGCCCAATTCCTGGGACTTAGCATCTGTTTTACCATCTATTCATTGAGCCAAAGCTCGATATACTCATCGTCCAAGTAATTGGGACTTGCCTTCACCTGTCATGTAATTCATCGGAACATCTTTTAAGCATACAATTCATTTAGCAGCAATAGTTTACGTTCAGGTGATTATTATCTTTCCAAATTCCATGCAAGGTGTTATTGAGCAACTCAACAAGAAACATAGCATACTCATCCTTATTTTAAGCGTGAAGCTAAATGATCTTTGAAGGGTTCAACACTACTCACATTCAAAGGACGATTCCTACCATGATCGCATAGCCTTTCAAGCAATCCTTCGCATATATTCAAGTCCAACAAGCAGGGATGGATTTACTGGTGGGCTACGGTGGGCTGCAGCCCACCCAGCCGAAAAAAGATTTTTTATTTTTATTTTTATATGTAGCCCCAGGCTGCCCAGTCCAGCAGGCAGCAGCTAATCCATCCGGACCACCTGACTCCATTGGATGTTCACTATCAGGAGCCCACAAGCTAGCAGGCAGTCTGTTTCTTTCACATCCCATCGGGGTCCCTCTTTCTCTACTAGCTAGGTGACGGCTAGTGCTAGCCTCCCATGAGTCCATGAATCCCATCGGGCGGCGGGCTGCAAGCCCGCAACTTGCAAATGCCAGTGCTGTGCGGCTGTGCCAGCAAGCACAGTTCAATCGAGGGCGCTCAGCAATGCCGCAGCCGGTCTTGTCGCCTCGATTGTCGCCAGCGGTGAGCGGCCAGTTCCTAATCCCAGCTTTTTTTTATAGGGTGCAGAATTTATTAAAAACTATTTATACATCAAACTGAATGGGATCCTAAATTCAGTTGTTCTTGTTCTCTTTCTAGATTGGGCATGGTAGTGAAGGTACTTATAGTAATGTTTACACGACGAGGGACACTTTAACAGGTAAAATTGTGGCTCTAAAGAAGGCCCGTTTCGATAATTTGGAGCAGAGAGTGTGAAATTCCTGGATTCCTAATCCCATTTGCTTAATTGCTTGATCTTATTTTTTTTCATTGTTAATTCAGGAGGATTTTAAAGGCCGAGTGCAGCCAGGGGCGGAGACAGATTTATTGTGCTGCAGAGTGCAGGTATATGAAATTGATAATTGATTCTTGGTGACATGATTAATGTTAATTGTTAAGTGTTTGATTCTAGTTGCTGGATAATTGATTCTTGGTGAAATGATTAATGTTATTGTTATTATCGTCCTTTCAACTTAAATTGGCCATTTTACCGGTTAGATATGAATAATGCTTTTATATGGATTGCAACAAATGCCTTGAGTTCCTGTTAGTTCCTGAGGACTTTAACTGAAGTTCAACCTTTGTCCAATTTGAGACTTGCAAACCAGTAAATATGTGGAAAAATTAAATCCTTTATAACTTAAAAAATGGAAAATAGATGTGTGGAAGTACTAGTTTTCCATTAAAAATCACTTGTGCAGCTCAGAAAGGCCCATATTATAGTGGCAGAAGCCGGTTTCTGCAATCCATCCGAGCTTGTCAGTGAAACTAACAAGTTCAAAGATTTGGATGACATGAAGAGTCACTTTGTAGGTCTTTCCTTTTTCAATGTTCTGGAATATCAGATTCGGATGACATAACTGATACTTTTCTAGTGTATTTTAACTTCAGTCCGGGATAAACTTAAATTCTGGTTCCGTCCTTGCTAACAAGGTTTCATCGAACCAACTATCCAACATAAGGCATCTTGCGGGTCGGGGCACTACAAATCCGAGCCCAACCCGATAGATCATAAGCCTAGTCCAAGCCCAAGCCCAACCCGACTTCGGGTTCAACATATGAAGCCCAAGACCAAGTCCGGAGGATCGGGTTTGGCTCGGATTGGGTCGGGTTTATCGGACTCTAATATGATATTTGAAATAATTTTAAACAAGAGTAATATTAAATGCATAATCAAATAGCAATCAAGTCTCAATCATTACAAAATAAAACTGAAATGAGATTTAGGACAAGGAATTGAAGTGTTCGAGTGAAAAAATTATAGTTTAAACTTTTTATTTAAGTAGTATGAAACAATATATATATAAATTATATGTATGTCAGGTTTCGGGTTCTTCGGGTTATCCAACACATGAACCCAAGCCCAACCCGATTTTTGATCGGGTTCAAATATTTTAACCCGAGCTCAAGTCCGAACCCAAATATCTTCAATCCTAACCCAACCCGTTAACGAATTTATCCGATCGAATTCGGGTTTAGCCCGCCCGAGTTGCACCCCTACTAGATGCACGAAGGCAGCGTGCAGTGCATGCAAAATCAGTAATGAGTCAAGAACAACAGAGACCACTAAAAATATGCGACACCTGGTCATTATGACAGTCGATATCAATGTGGGTAATGGCAGGTTTCTCAATAATTATCGATCGATCGATTGATTGATATACTCGTTGCTGCCGACCCATGACTAATAATTATAAGTTTGATTCCTAATTAGAACCGGTCAAAAAGTCCCTCCCTTTGAATTGAGACGAAGCTGAAATGAACCAACACTTCCGAGTACTCTCCACTTGGCACCATCACTAGGTAGCTTCCCTACCACCATACCCACCCATTTCTAACTCCAACTCAAACTTCCATTTAGGACTTGTTTGGTAAAAAGGAAGTGAGTTGATAGTGGAAAGTAAAATACAATTCAGGTGAACTGAGTTGAGTTCCTGAATTTTGAAATCCCAAAAATATGTTTGGCTGACCCATGAAGTTGATTTGGAAAGTATAGTTCTTCCACTTCTATTGTTTGGTAACACACCGGTATTCGACATAAAAAGAGAGATTTTTCCAATTCCATTGTTTGGCTACCAACATGGAAGTTGATAGCATCACCACATTATTAATATGGTGATCTTACTTGCCTCTCCTTTGCTGGAAATTTTCATAAACCGAGAGGAAAATGTCCAGGCAATAGCAAGAGCAAAATGTCCAGGCAAACTGTAGGCCGATATATGTTTGAAGACAGACATATTGGACATGAATCCTTGAAGCACATACATATTGTCCAGGCATACATATTGTCCAGGCAGTAGTAAAGAGCAAAATGTCCAAGCCAAATTGGACATGAATCCTTGTGCAGACTATAAAGAAAAAATCTGTACAAAATGTTGACTGCAGGCCAATACAGCATAAATGTTGACTGCAGGCATACAAATTGTCCAGGCACACATATTGTCCAGGCATACATATGTTGACTGCAGGCCAATACAGCAAAAATACATATTGTCCAGGCTTACAAATTGTCCAAGCACACATATTGTCCAGGCATACATATGTTGACTGCAGGCCAATACAGCAAAAATGTCCATAATACCAGCCAAAATGTACACAATAAAAAATCTGTACATAATAGCAGCCAAAAATGTCCATAATACCAAATCTCTACAATTAAAAATCTGTACAAAATGTCCACAAGACAGGCCCGAAATCACCTGGGGGTGTACAGATAAGTACTTCTGTTCAAAATGTTCGCAATACATGAAAATTTAACTGTACAAATTGTCCAGAGTAATTAATTTTACATCCAAAGAAGCTACAGAATATATATTTTAACATCCAAAGAAGCTGACACAGAATAGATATATATGAAAATAAAGGCTCAGAGATTGGAGTTTCTTTTCATCCAGTAAGAATGGTTACCTCTTCAACCCATCGAAGCATGATGAGGAATGCATCATACCTTAGTATCGCAGTGACCCATGCAAAGTACTAAGAAGATACCTCTTCAACCCATCACACACGACGAGAAATGCTACCATGCCCACTAAAAGTTTGGTAAAATACCAAAAATATCATATTTCTCCCGTCATCACAGCCTAGAAAAGTGTCACGCCCCAGAACCAGAACACTAGAGAGCGGGGGCAGACATAGCCAGCTACGTATAATAAAATAGGATCCACTCCACTATACGGTCACGGCTGTCTAGATATATGAGGGTTTATCTACAAGCCAACAGTCTCTTAAGGTCATGAACAAGCCTAGTGTCTCAATTACAAGAAAACAAATAAATGTTACAAGATGTAAGATCATAAAATATACAATAGTAAGGCATCCCAAACATTACATATTCAGCTGATCATGAAGCTAGTCGTTACCAAAATGTGAGGACTAGCAAGAGTTTAGTCATACATGATCAACCCTAGGTTGCCAATCATGTTATAGCCCGTAGGCAGACAGTAAGTAAAAATGTACACGAGCTAACACTTGCTCGGCGGCTAAACGTCTCAAAAGAATAATTTTACAATAGAGTGGGAGAGCCAAAATAAATCCACTCGTTGTCAGGATTCCGTCTAGTGGTCACCATCTGGCTGGAAAATCGGTAGATCCTCTGGAGTTGCTCCGGTATCTGGCCATACAAAACCAGCTGGGTTAGATCCCAGAAAGAGCAAGTGCCACAAAGGAGGCTTCACTTAGGAACTAAAACCAGCATTTAGCACAAGAATATAATTGCATAATAAAAGACAGTAATTAAGGAAAAACATGACAGGTGATATGCGATGAGATAACCATGGGACTATTCAGATAACCAGGTTACGACCCGTAAACCAAACAAGGACCGGGGTTGTAACCCTTCGTCTGAACATAACTTGGTTTCTTCCACCATTTATCGGCAAGATAAAATAAGAAATCAGGACAAGTAACAATCTTGTACAGGATCAAGACAAGACTAGACAGATATTACCTTATCCACTCAATCATGGCCAAACAATTGGTACGGCTTGATACTTTAACTAACTAGGGTTATCACAGGCCTAGTTACTAGCAAGATGCAGTGAGATTGTTCCACAGCCATAAGCCCTGCAGACCATCCAGGTTACCCAGGTCGAAGATTAGGGGTTGAATTCAGGTGGGTACATCGTCCAGGAAACGCATGTACCCTTAAGTAGCTTGAAGGGTACAACACATGACAGTGTGCTGGAAATGTGCCCTACTCGACGGCAGGCTACAGATCCCAAGCGCGTCCAGGTAACGGGATTGCCTGTAGCTGGGAGATCTCTTTATGACTAATGTATTAATCTAGTTATTAGCCTTAGTCCATTTCAATAGGTACTCCTGACCGTGGTACTCAAGAGTCCCATCCTAGACATGATGCAAGACATGACTGGATTATTTGTACAAGCACAATCGCCCACAGTGTCCAGATTATTTATACAGGTCATGTCATGTCAGGTAGCCGTCGCAACAGCTTATCAAGATTTACCAGGTTGTCATATCAAGTTTACTTGTCAGGAGTGCGCCACGGCGGGCCACCATCAGGTCATGTTTACGTATTAAGAGTGCACCACTACGGGTCACTGCCGTGTTCATGGTATATGTGCAGGGCATCATAGTGCAAGCATTAAACCAGGAGACCCAAGTTATGCTGAGATTACAAGACATGAGTTAACAATAATAATAATAATAATAATAATAATTAAATAGCAGGACAAGGCATAGGGAGGAGCCCTGCGGCTCAGGATCACTAGAACCCATGCGGCCAGTAAAAGAGTGCGCATACGACTTGGTAAGGACAGGGACATGCGGCTAGGAAGGCAAAGGCGCATGCGGCTAGGAAGGCAAGGGCTCATGCGGCTAGGAAGGCAAGGGCGCATGCGGTCCCAAGAAGTTGGGTCTCATGCGGCCAGCGGAAGAGTGGGCCTCATGCGGTAGAAAATGGATGAGCGCATGCGGCAAAATAGGAGCCTCAGCCCTATGCGGCTGAACTGACCGAGTCCCATGCGGCCAGGGGAGAACGGTGGCATATGCAGCTTGGAGTGATGGGTGCACATGCGGCTGGCTGAAAAGTAGTTCCATGCGGCTGGCTGACCAACCAGGTATATGCGGCTGCATAGGCAAGGGGGCGCATGCGGCTGCATAGGCAAGGGGGCGCATGCGGCTGCATAGGCAAGGGGGCGCATGCGGCTAGGTGATTCAGGATCTCATGCGGCTCAGTTAAGCATGCGGCTGGGAGAACTCTTACCGCATGAAATATTCATGCGGTCAAGTCAAGTACTGTTCTTCTTCTCCAAATTTCCGAGAAAAAGAACACCAAGAACCCAGGCTTCCAAGCTCTATAAAACCGTCATCCAGAGTCTAAATCCGAACTTCCATAGGTCAAAATGGGACAGAACGAAATTCTCTACAACATGGAACCATCAAAACTTAGAAATAACAAGATTAAGTAGATCAAAATCCAAGAAATTCAAAAATAAGATAAACTTAGATCTACAAGAATCTGACCATGGAAAGTAAAAATGCCAAGTACTAAAGTATGTTAGAATGCTGTAAAGAAAAGAATGGAACAATAAAATTAGAGTTCCTCCATGAAGAAAGCTGCACTTGCCTAAGCTCTCCACTCTCTCAGGTTGGTGAGAAGTAATGGTGGGGAAGAAGAAGTAAATGAAGAGAGAGAATAAGGAGATAGGATATTTAATGAAGAGGGTGGTGGTAGGTGGGAGTGGTTTGGCTCACTAAAATCAAGCAAAATCGAACCAAGCCAACAAACCGAACCAAGATAAACTAAACAATGAAATGCCAAAATAATCAAACAGGGAGACATGCAATACGGGTCTAAATACGTACACGTATTCCAAATACATAATACGAGATATGTGCATTACAAAAAGAAAACTTAAACTGAATATGAAAGAAAGGCAGGATAGTATACTGCAAAGAAACTCCAACCCGAAACTGAAATATTGAAAGAAAGGCAGAAGGAAGACGGAGAAAAACATACTGTAGACAGAAAATTGGAAGAAAACAAAGAAAAGAGCAAAAATACCAAAAGCATAATATTGGTTCCCACATCAGTCTGCAAATATAATGCATAAACTGAGTAGACAAAAAAAAGAGAAAAATATGTACACCATACGATTAGTTCACCCTCACGAGAGTGCCATAGTTAAGATTCTAGAAGACAAACATATAAACACAAATACTAAAAAAATCACAAAGAAGAAAGTGTAGACATGAAACATACTGAAGAGCTGGACATTATGGACAGAGGAGGACTTTGCTATGGTATGCAAGTGTTCAGACTTTTGGAAGTATCCAAAAGCCTCCGACCGATCTTGATACTTGAAGTAGCAAGCACCCTTAAAACCATGAACTTGATTGTAACATTCAGGCCAATTGGTATAAACTCCAGGCACTCTTCCCCTCAGAACGACGTAGTAAGACATGGTCTGCCGGTAGGCTGTAAAGCAAAATAGGGCAGAAATAGCAGATAAAAGAATAGGACGAATGCAAGCTGAAATAACATAAAAATAAGGATAGGACAGATAAAAGAATAGGATTACAGCAAGGCAAAGCCAACAAACTTTAAAAACATAACTTAGTAAGACCTGAAATAGCAAGGCAAACCCAACAGCAAGACAACGGAAGTAGCTTAAAAACATGTATCCAACAGCAACCCAACAGCAACCCAACAGCAAGACAACAAAAGAATAATTTACGAAAACATGTATCCAGCAGGACAAAAAAATCTTAAAAACATGTCAGTTAGAGGGAAAATATATGAAATATAGTAAGCCATGGTGTTGTATATGGCTGCAACATATCTAAGTATTACACATTTCACGGGCTACTAGCTGCCCAATGTTTTAGAGGGGCAGACAGTGCAAGTGTTCTTGCATCAAAATATTACAAAGATCAGCCGTAATGGTCTTTTCTTAACCGTCTTCGTGTCGATAGTACAAATAGTTACAAAAATTTACAGAAATATTAAACTGCATTAACAAAATGAGCCATCTTTTGGCTAGCTGGTGGAATTAGTCCTAATTTGGTGGGGACAACCTCCTGGATTTGAAACCCTCCAACCACTTGCTGCGTTGTGCTAGAGGCAAACCTATAAATCTTTTAGCCTCATCCAGATTCTGAATAAGAAAATCGTAAGCAGCGTTGAGGACATCTTCTTCATAACAGTCCACTAGATCCCATACTTTACTACCCACTTTTTCAACATGACCCCCCCCCCCCAAACGCAGAATCTAGAGCTTGACCAATTACGGTCAAAGAGTTTACCAAGTTAGGCATGTACTCCTCCACCGCATCTCTACGGCGCTTAAAACCCGATGATTGTGCGCTTTTTGATTTATTTGTTGTCTTACTTGGGATTGAAGACTTGCTAGGTTCCCTGTTCTCACCTACAGGGTCCTCATTCACATCATCCAAATTAACAACATCCTTCTCATTAACACAATATTGGTCATAACAGGATCTAGACTAACTACCAGTTGCATGGTCATCCCCACAAACCACCCTCAACAAATCATAGTTTCGTATGGATTTGTTGATGTATAGACACAACCTTGATTTAGCCTATATAGACAATAAAAATACACATTAGTATAAGCTACAAGTAGCAAAATACACATAAGTTGTGAAAGTAACTATAGTACTAACAAGTCATGCCATAATTACCTTATCAAGTTCGTTATAGGTTTCTTCATCCAAAGTTATAGTCTTGCTATCCTCATCCCATCCCGTCCCTGACATGTCCTTCGCCTTCAAAATGTCCAACCATTTACCCTTTTGCACTCTAAGGTAATTTTGGACATTTATCCACGTGTAACTCTCACCAAACCTTTCATTCACAACACCCGCCCCCCTTTCCAAAGAACTTTTTTTGAAGGTTTTGTCCGGCTTACCTTAATTATTTGCCTCATCATAAAGAACGCTCAGAAGCAAATCGGTATGAGATTGGTGCCAACGTTTGTTGATTTGACTATCCTTTTTTGAATTATTCTTCTTAGAAGGAGATGTGGCAACCACCTCTTTAAATTCCCTTTCCGGATTAGATCCTTCACTTTGGATATATGAATATGAATCCAAAAAAGGATCTACCGATCGACTCCAGTTCACATTTGGTAGGGAATTACTAGGTGAAAAGGTCGATGTGGTTCCCTGTTGAAGGCTTGTTGTTTCTTTACCAAAAGAAGCATGCCTTAGCTTTGGAGGGGCAAAGGGGCTATTACCATGTTTTCCAAAATTATCTCTCATTTTACCTGAAAATAGGAAAAGAAATAACGCACTTGGAAACCAACAAACAGAACATACTGAAATATTCAATACGTGCAGACATAACGGAGTAAAAAAGTCATTAAAGACATCCCATGTTAATTACATGTCCCTGGCAAAAGAGATCCCCCCAACAGCAGGACCAAAAGTGTACCAAAATGAATTAATGTACACTTCCCAAAAACAAAAGTATAGGGACAAGTTTAGGTACCCTTTCCCTGGCAGTAGTCTTGCACGTTTCAGCAGCGATGTTGTCACGAAATCCTTTCTACGCTTTTTTCACGCTTATTTGTTCAGCTTGTGAACTATTTTGCATAAATTGTTCGAAGTAATAAATGCTCTCATTTTCGGACGTCGTCGTCCCATCCATGTCAACTTCAACATCTAATCCATCATTAGGATCGACTCCAAGTATAAAATTATGCAAAATACAATAAACAATTACAAGATCAACTTGGGTGGAGAAGGAGTGAAATTTTTTGGATCCTAAGATGCGAAATCGATTCTTAAGTGTACCAAAGGCACATTCTATTTTGCTTCACAATTTTGAATGCCTCCAATTGAAGAGCTCCTTTGCATTCCTAGGTTCTCGTCCCTTTGTCTGGGATAGATGGTATCTCACACCCCGATAGGGGGCTATGAACCCAGGCATAGTTGTATATCCAGCATCAACTAGATAGTACTTGCCTACAACAATATACAACACTAATAAGTTTCTATGTAACGAGCCTCTATAAATTTTTAGACTATTTACTATTTAATACCTTCAATAGTTTTAAGTCCATTTGGGGGGGGCTTAGAGAGGGCATCCTTCAAAACAGTCATATCATTAGCTGACCCCTCTCAACCAGCTAACACGTAGGAAAACTTCTTATGGGGGTAGCGGCAGCTAATACATTTTGTGTTAGTGTATCCTTCCTACCCCTAAAACGAGGGGCCTCTGATAAAGGCAGTGTGGCTTGGATATGGGTTCCATCTATCAACCCGATACAATCCTACAGTTGATTCAAGTATGTTAGTTAACTAACCTACATTACTAAGAAAATAAGTACTAAAAGTAGACTATTTTAGGTAATAATTACCTGAAAATAAGGAAACCATTCACAGTTTTGCCTTATCTCAATTGAAGTTTCAGGTCCAGGTTGCTTCATAACTAATCCACGTAGGGTAAATATAGACCCTAGTACAAGATGAAAGTATCTTGAAATCGTTTCACCCGATCTCACGAAGTCAACATTGCATACTCTGTTTTTTGACTTATGCCCTAACATGTAAAGAAAGATTGCAACCTGTTCTTCGACACAAACCCAACGACTATCTCGGAGCGACCCATTTTCCCTTAGCATACGCACTAACGTATAGAAAGAAGCCGTGCTCATCCTAAGATAGGATACGCATTTGTCTTTTCCTCTCCACAAAATTCGATACATGTGCGCATCTCTCCATTGTTGTCTAATCTCGGAAGGCTCCCTAGTAATGCCAGGTCGATAATCCTCCTCCTCAACCAACAAAGATATAACGACATTAATCACACTCTTAGTACTAGCAACAGTAGCTAGTACCATAGCATCATATATATCCATCCTACAAAGGGAAAACAGTGGTACATTGTACCAAAGTCATAAATTTAATATAATATTGAGTCAGATTTAACACAATTTTAACAGGAACTCAAGCATGCAAAGTCACAAAGTAAAAGACAGAAACTTGCACAGAAAGAATCAAGTCAGATTTAATACAGTAATCAAGTCACAAAAGAATCAAATCAAAAAAGAATCAAGTAATTGTTACAATGAGAATCAAGTCACAAAAAGAAACAGTAATTGTCACGCCCCGATTCCGTAGAATCGATAGTCGTCCCCCGGGCGTGATGCCGTGCGAACCTAAGTTGCGATCGCACAAGGCATAGTCATAAGGTTATCCGAAACACAACATCAAGTTAGAGTACGCAGAAAAATTGATTGACACAATTGAAATAGAAGTAGACTTTTCATTGATAATAAAACTTCATTTACATTGACTTCATTACATTCATTGCCGTGCGGGCTACAACATGACTCGACTTACAAAACGAACGCCGATGAGATAGTCGTTCCATACATTACACCCCTTTATACAAGCAAAAACTATTACACATTTCCACCTGCTATCGCGGAAAGTTGAGCCGTAATCTTTTCTTTTGGAATTAGTACGGGTCTTCTTCAAAAGGAATCCAGAAACAAGCCTTCTCACGGACGAAGCTTCAAAAGTGTCCACGCCGTCTTAAGATTTTAAGCGGCACGCCCTTCATAGTTTAGGGTACCTACGTGGAGAGCGAGGATCAGTACATTACACTTTGTACTGGTGCGTGGCTATTTAAGTTCCAAGCTCTCATTTGGTTGAAGAGTTTATATGACTTAGAGTATGAATGTTTCTAACCATCCGAATGGATTTCAAACAAGCATATGACAAGCATAATGAAATTTACGTTGAACTTACCCGCGGCGGACCGCGCCGCGCCTTATGAAACTTACCATGTTCTTTCCTGTCAATTGTTATCATTTTCATACCAAGTGCAATATTTTGTGTGGTTGGTCATTGGCTCCCAGAACCATCGTGGACTCCTCTAGCTTTTATTAGACGGGGTCCTTTCAGCGTGAGTAGTGAGCCCCACTGCAAGTCCTCGCCTAACCCGTGCCCAGCATATCTAATTATTTATTTTCCTTTGCCCGCAACGGTCCCGTGGCCTCGGGTTGCCGTGCGGGGAAACGCTCACCTTGTCGACAAGTTGTATATGACCGTGCAAAGACTTATTTTTAGTTGTTAAGACATAGCCTACCTTTTCTTTGAGAACTTGCTCATTCATTCGTGTTCATGCACTTGCATTTATCTTTTTATTTGCAACAATACTATCAACTTTGCCTAAGAAGGGGGTCGAGAAGAGAAGGGTCAGCCACTCACTTTGAGTTTACTTCGGCGAGAGAACTTGTTGGTCGCGCTAGACGTTGCCTACACGATTACCTAAAATCACACAAGCAATCGATTAGAATACTGCATTATTCAAGCAGTTCGATAGAAAATGCGAGTTCGAAATACAAGCCATGAAAACCATCGAAAACATTCACGAAAATGCATTCAAAAAACAAAGCCAAAACTAACGCAAGCGGCGTAAAAAGCAGAGCAACGGGAGGTCTCTTCCGACTCAGCCGCAGAGTCAATCCTCGAGGCGCAACCCGCTGAATATGGGACTTGGTTCCGAAGAAAACATTCCATAACCAGGAATGGATCTTAATTCAACCGTTCCCGTTCGATCGACTCGGTCGACCCCGACCTATCGGTCCCGACCGAATCGATAGCGATATCGTTCCTTTCTCGCGCACCCCGTAGACAAGTACGGGGTACGATGTAGGGACGGGGTACTACACCATAACCAACTAAGAAAAAGTTTCATCCTCGAAACTTAAAATAGAACCTACCTCTACGAGAACAATGAAGGGAACTTTTTCTTCATTTCTGACTCAAGCTCCCACGTCGACTCTTCGACCGAGTGGTTCCTCCAGAGGACGCGGACGAGGGGAATAACACGGTTGTGGAGAAGTTTATCCTTGCGCTCCAAGATTTGTACCAGCTCTTCGACATATGACAAGTCCGTCTTCAGGTCCAGCTTATCCAAATCCACAACATGGCTCGGATCATGCACGTACTTTCGTAATTGTGATACGTGGAAGACGTCATGTACCTCTGACAACGCAGGCGGCAAGGCGATTTGGTAAGCTACCGGGGTGACTCGCTTCAATATTTCGAACGGACCAACAAATCTTGGGCTCAATTTCCCCTTCGCACCGAACCTGGAAACTCCCCGTATGGGCATGACTTTCAAGAATACATGGTCGCCTTCCGAGAATTCGAGGGGGCGTCAGTGCGTATCGGCATAGCTTTTCTGTCGGCTTTGTGCTATCTTTAATCTCTCTCGTATTAACTTGACCTTCAGCACGGTCTGATCCACCAACTCCGGACCAAGTATCTGTCGTTCCCCGACTTCATCCCAGCAAATGGGCGATCTGTACTTTCGGCCGTACAAAGCTTCATACGACGCTATTTGGATGCTGGACTGATAGCTGTTGTTGTATGCAAACTCGGCCAACGGTAGATGGACGTCCCAACTTGACTTCAAGTCGATCGCACAGAGTCGTAACATATCTTCGAGAATTTGGTTCACCCGCTCTGTTTGGCCGTCAGTCTGAGGATGATAAGCTGAGCTGAACTTCAACTTGGTCCCTAGTGCTGAATGAAGACTACTCCAGAAGCGCGCCACGAACCGTCCATCCCGATCAGAGACGATAGAAACTGGGACCCCGTGCAGCCGAACTATTTCATCCATGTATATCTGAGCAAGGCGGTCGATGCTCCAAGTAACTTTGATGGCGATAAAGTGCGCTGACTTGGTTAGTCGATCGACGATGACCCAGACGGCATCGTTTCCCCGTGGTGTCCTCGACAAGCCAACAACGAAGTCCATAGTGATGTGATCCCATTTCCACTCTGGAATGGCGAGGTTCTGTATCTCTCCGCCCGGTCGCTGGTGCTCGGCTTTGACTTACTGACAGGCCATACATTTTGACAGAAAGAGTGCTACGTCCCTCTTCATGCCGTGCCACCAAAAGATAACGCGGAGGTCCTTATACATCTTGGTGCTGCCAGGGTGCAAGGAATATTTTATATAATACGCCTCCGACATTATCTCCTTTCTAAGTTCTGCGTCGTCCGGTACGCATAGCCGTCCCTTCACGTACAACACTCCCGACTCGTCCTCTGCAAAGTCGGACGCTTTCCCTGTCGATATCAGCTTTCGCATCTTCTCCAGGTAGGGGTCGTCCTTCTGTGCAGACTTGATCCTCTCCAGTAGGCTCGGTTCCACCCGCAGTTGTGCCAGTTTCACGTCTCTGAAACGAACTCGGAGCTCGATGCCCATTCCTTCCAAGTCACGCAGCAGTCGATCGTTGATACATAACGAAGCTAAGTACTTTCGGTTCAGCGCATCCGCTACCATATTTTCCTTGCCCGGCGTGTCGTCGATTGATAAGTCATAGTCTTTGATTAGCTCGAGCCATCGTCTCTGCCGCAAATTCAATTCTTTCTGGGTGAAGAGATACTTGAGGCTTTTGTGGTCCGTATAAATCCTGTACGCCATGCCATAGAGATAGTGATGCCATAGCTTCAACGCGAACACAATTGCCGCTAGTTCTAGGTCGTGCGTGGGGTAGTTCTTCTCGTGCAGCTTCAACTGTCGGAAAGCAAAAGATATCACCTTATCCCGATGCATGAGCACACACCCCAAGCCCTGGCCAGAAGCACCGCTGAAGATTTGAAATCCCTCCGTCCCTTCAGGAAGAGCAAGTATCGGGGCCGAAACGAGCCATTGTTTGAGCTCTTGGAAGAAAGCTTCACAGTCGTCTGACCACTTGAATGCGACTCCTTTCTGGGTGAGGCAAGTCAACGGCGATACGATCTTCGCGAAGTCCTTCACGAAGCGTCGGTAGTATCCCGCCAAGCCTAGGAAGCTTCGAATTTTGCTAACTGATGCGGGCCGTTTCCAATCAGCAACTGCCTCGACTTTCTTCAGATCGACTGCGATGCCCGCGACGGAGATGATGTGCCCAAGGAATAAGACGCTGTTAAGCCAGAACTCGTACTTGCTCATCTTCGCGTATAACTGATTCTCTCGAAGGGTTTGGAGTACCGTCCGCAGATGCTCTGTATGTTGCGCTCGATCCTTCGAGTAGACGAGGATGTCGTCGATGAAGACCACTACGAATTTGTCAATGAACGGGCGGAACACCCGATTCATTAGATCCATGAAGACGGCAGAGACGTTTGTCAGATCGTACGACATTACCAAGAACTCGTAGTGGCCGTAACGAGTGCGGAAGGCGGACTTTGGCACGTCATCTGGCTTGACCTTGAGTTGGTGATAACCCGATCGCAGATCAATCTTCGAAAACACCGTTGCACCTTGGAGCTGGTCGAACAAGTCATCGATGCAGGGCAGGGGGTATTTATTCCGGATGGTAGCTTTATTCAATTCCTGATAGTCGATGCAGAGCCGCATCGACCCATCCTTCTTCTTCACGAATAGCACGGGCGCACCCCACGGCGAGACACTCGGACGGATAAACCCTCTGTCGAGTAATTCTTGTAGTTGTGCCTTTAGTTCCTTCAGTTCTGCAGGAGCCATTCTGTACGGAGCCTTCGAGATCGGCCGGGTGTCAGGGAATGTGTCGATGGTGAACTCTATTTCTCGATCGGGCGGCATGCCAGGTAGCTCGTCCGGGAATACGTCTGGGAATTATGCCACAACGTCGGTCTGACCCGCGTTTGCACCATTCTATCGTATGTCTCAAACGGAAGCTATATAGCCTTCGTACCCAGAATGCAGCATCCGTCGAGCAGATATTGCGGAGATCACCATGCAGGTCGGCGATGCCTTACCACACGAGTAGCAGAATTCAGGCACTCCAGGTATGCAGAATGTGACCTTCTTTTCAGCGCAGTCTATGGTTGCATTTCACGGCCCGAGCCAATCCATTCCCAGAATGATGTCAAAGTCCTTCATGTCTAGAACTATCACATCCAAACCGATCTTTTGACCGCCGATACAGATAATCCCGTCGGCACAAGCTAGGTTTGTAAGAATTGGTGTGCCCGAAGGTGTGCTTACGCTAAGGTCGAGATCTAATGATATTACAGGAAATTTGTGCTCGACGGCAAAGTTCGCCGATATAAAACTATACGAAGCGCCTGAATCAAATAACACACGAGCAGGCACATTATTGAATTTTAGTATACCTGACACTACTGTATCTGATGCCAGTGCTTCGTCTCGAGTCATGGCGTAGACGCGGCCCTGAGTGTTGGGGCGACGGTCTCGGCCATTTTGCGGTGCAGGTTGAGTGGGCGGAGGAGGTCGAGGCGCCTGTCTTTGATTCTCTTGACGGTGTTGTTATGGCAGGGCGTTACGAGTCTGACGAAAGCTTGGACAGTTTGGAGCCGTGTGACCCCTCTGTCCGCAAGCGAAACATTCAATATTGCAGAAAAAGTAGTGGCTTTCACGGTGTCCAAGTCGCCCGCAATTGGTGTACTTAGGTATTGTCTTTTCACCCTTGTAGCCGCCGTTATTTGGACGCTTTGACGCATTGTTGTTGCCTCCCGTATAGCTAGGATATTTATGATTGGAGTGGCGCACAACGTCGTCAGCACCGGAAGGATGCAGGTTCTCAAGACGGAGAGCGTGATTCAGAGCCTCGCCCACGGTCTTGTACTCCGGGACCCCGACATGCGCACTGATAGAGTGTCGCAGGCCCACTTCGAACCGTCGCACATGGCACTCTTCAGTAGGCAGAAACTGACCAGCAAACTTAGACAACTTGTTGAATTCTGCGGCATACTGTTCCACTGTCCGGCTCCCTTGCTTCAACTGCATGAATTCATTCTCCTTCGCTTGACGAACGGCTGACGGGTACTGGACTTCAAAAGCTTTGCAGAACATGGCCCAAGAGATCGACACGGTGTTGTTGTCCGGTCGGATCGCTCGCTTGCGCACGGCCCACCAGTCGTGCGCGTTCAACCATAGTTGAAGTTGTGCGCAGGCGACTTGCTTCGATTCTTCAATGCCGAGAAGCTCGAAGTGATCTTCCAGCTCTTCCAACCAGTCGATTGCCATGGAAGGGCCCTCGGTACCGCTGAAGGAAGTGCGGCACGCCTTCTTGAATTCGAACACTTCAAAGTTGTACTTTTTCGGTGCCGTTGGTTGACGCTCAGGATTCTCCGTGTCGACTTCAATGGGTTGGATCGTCGGCACGGTGGCAGCAGGTGCGGTGACGGTAGACGCAGTCGCAGAATTTCTGTTGGCTGCCATTGTCTGGATGATCTGCTGCAGGGTATCCAACTGCTTTTGTTGAAGTTTGGCATGTGCGTCGAAACGAGCTTCGAACTGGGCCTGTCGTTCCTCCGTCTGTTGATGTCGGTTCTCGGACTGGTTTTGTTGTGCCTCCATCATGCGCAGCATCCTTTCGATAGTATCGTTAGAAGGTCCGTCCTGCGATCGATGCGAACTACTAGAGCCGCTAGAAGCGCTCTGTTCTTGCTCGGCCGTGGGTTCCGTCACTTCTGTGATACGAAGGCAAACGCATCAGTCACAAATTATTACGGACTCATTGTATGGAACAACTTATCTCATCGATGCGAGGTCAAAGGATGTAAAGCCATGCTTTGATACCATTATGTCATGCCCCGATTCCGTAGAATCGATAGTCGTCCCCCGGATGTGATGCCGTGCGAACCTAAGTTGCGATCGCACAAGGCATAGTCATAAGGTTATCCGAAACACAACGTCAAGTTAGAGTACGCAGAAAAATTGATTGACACAATTGAAATAGAAGTAGACTTTTCATTGATAATAAAACTTCATTTAAATTGACTTCATTACATTCATTGCCGCGCGGCCTACAACATGACTCGACTTACAAATCGAACGTCGATGAGATAGTCGTTCCATACATTACACCCCTTTATACAAGCAAAAACCATTACACATTTCCACCTGCTATCGCGGGAAGTCGAGCCGCCATCTTTTCTTTTGGACTGAGTGCGGGTCTTCTTCAAAAGGAATCCAGAAACAAGCCTTCTCACGGACGAGGCTTCAAAAGTGTCCACGTCACCTTGAGATTTTAAGCGGCACGCCCTTCGTAGTTTGGGGTACCTGCGTGGAGAGCGAGGATCAGTACATTACACTTTGTACTGGTGCGTGGCTATTTAAGTTCCAAGCTCTCATTTGGTTGAAGAGTTTATATGACTTAGAGTATGAATGTTTCTAACCATCCGAATGGATTTCAAACAAGCATATGACAAGCATAATGAAATTTACGTTGAACTTATCCGCGGCGGACCGCGCCGCACCTTATGAAACTTACCATGTTCTTCCCTGTCAATTGTTATCATTTTTATACCAAGTGCAATATTTTGTGTGGTTGGTCACTGGCTCCCAGAACCATCGTGAACTCCTCTAGCTTTTGTTAGACGGGGTCCTTTCAGCGTGAGTAGCGAGCCCCGCTGCAAGTCCTCGCCTAACCCGTGCCCAGCACAGCTAATTATTTGTTTCCCTTTGTCCGCAACGGTCCCGTGGCCTCGGGTTACCGTGCGGGGAAACGCTCACCTTGTCGACAAGTTGTCCATGACCGTGCAAAGACTTGTTTTTAGTTGTTAAGACGTAGCCTACCTTTTCTTTGAGAACTTGCTCATTCATTCGTGTTCGTGCACTTGCATTTATCTTTTCATTCGCAACAACACTATCGACTTTGCCTAAGAAGGGGGTCGAGAAGAGAAGGGTCAGCCACTCACCTTGAGTTTACTTCGGCGAGAGAACTTGTTGGTCGTGCTAGACGTCGCCTACGCGATTACCTGAAATCGTACAAGCAATCGATTAGAACACTGCATTATTCAAGGAGTTCGATAGGAAATGCGAGTTCGAAATGCAAGCCATGAAAACCATCGAAAACATTCACGAAAACGCATTCAGAAAACAAAGCCAAAACCAACGCAAGTGGCGTGAAAAGCAGAGCAACGGGAGGTCTCTCCCGACTCAGCCGCAGAGTCAATCCTCGAGGCACAACCTGCTGAATATGGGACTTGGTTCCGAAGAAGACATTCCATAACGAGGAATGGATCTTAATTCAACCGTTCCCGTTCGATCGACTCGATCGATCCTGACCTATCGGTCCCGACCGAATCGATAGCGACAGTGTTCCTTTCTCGCGCACCCCGTGGACAAGTACGGGGCACGATGTAGGGACGGGGCACTACAGTAATCAAGTCACAAAAAGAATCAAGTAATTGCTACAGTAATCAAGTCACAAAAAGAATCAAGTCACAAAAATAAACAGACTTTGGTACAATGAGAATCAAGTCACAAAAAGAATCAAGTCACAAAAAGAACTCGAGCATACAAAATAAATTGAAGTTTCATAAAAAAAATCAAGTCCATAATGCACAAACTATTAAGTATCACTAATAAGTTTCAAGTCCCAAAAAAAGTAAGGTACTTTCAGACATGACAGACAGTAACTCGAGCATACAAAGTAACTGAACTTGAACATTTAAACTAAATGTACACCCAAAAAATAAGGTACTTTCAGACATAACAGACAGAAATTTGCACAAAAACAATCAAGTCCATACTGCACAAACTATTAATGAACAGAAATCAAACATAAAATGTAAAGTATAGTAATTGTATTTAACTTTAAAAAATTAAAGACTCAGATTTAGGATTCTTTTCATCGTAGGCAAATTAGCAACCTTTGTTACCTCTTCACCCATCATAGTGTGATGGGGAATGCAGAGAAATTAAGTATAATACAAGCAAGCTTCAGACTTAAAATTGAAGCCTCTTCAACCAATCATTGTGTGACCAGGAATGCAAACAAATTTCAGTCCGGGTGTTTGGGATATCTACAAAAGTTCAAGGTTGCCACCTAAAATTTCCTACCTCTTCAACCCATCACACAAGACGAGGAATGCTACAAAGGTCACTAACATTTGGTATACCCAAATACCTCCTATTTTCCCTCCTCACCATAGTCCAAGAATAGTCAGCTAATAAAGTAAGTAAATACATTATATTTACAAAAACTCGGACAAAAAATTACGTATATGATATAGATCTGCCATAAAAATATATAGATCTAAAAAGATCAAACCCAATAAGACATTAAAACCAACAAATCTATGTTAAAAAAATATAGATATGCTAGATGTACACAAAGTATTGCACAGAAATGAAATAAAAAAAATACAATAGGTACCAAAAACCCACATTACAATACTGATAGATCTATAGATATGCTGGATGTACACAAAGTATTGCACAAAGTATTTCGTCAAAAGATTAGGTCAATAATATAGACCTCCCATAAATACTGATAGATGTATAATATCTAAACGAATAAAACATTAAAACCAACGATTCCTTCTGGAAGCAGTATATACATATGCTCGATCTAGACAAAGTATCGCCTGGAAATGAAAGAAAATTACAATTCGTATCAACCTCCACGGATCTTTGGAAAAAATAGTAGGCATAATTATTTTTCCTACTCGATCTACAACATAAATCTACGAAAACTCCAAGAAAAATACACTGCATGATTCAGATCTGGCATAAAAACAGATAGATCTACAAGATCTGAACCGACAACACATTAAAACCAACGAATAATGGTGGCAAATATAGAAAGCTGCTTGATCTACACAAAATAATAAACAAAAATGAAAAGAGGAGAAAAATATGTGTTCAGAACCCACAGATCTAATCAACAAGCACGTATTCATACACAATATCATCGAGAAATAGAGATATTTTGGAAAAAAATAGTAGGAATAATTATTTTTCCTACTCGATCTACAACAAAAATCTACAAAAACCCCAACAAAATTCACTGCATGATTCAGATCTGGCAGAAAAATATATAGATCTACAAGATCTGAACCGACAACACATTAAAACCAACGAATATTTATTTTTCCTACTCGATCTACAACAAAAATCTACAAAAACCCCAACAAAATTCACTGCATGGTTCAGATCTGGCAGAAAAACATATAGATCTACAAGATCTGAACCGACAACACATTAAAACCAACGAATAATGGTGGAAAATATAGAAAGCTGCTCGATCTACACAAAATAATAAACAAAAATGCAAAGAGGAGAAAAATATGTGTTCAGAACCCACAGATCTAATCTACAAGCACGTATTCATACACAATATCATCGAGAAATAGAGATTTTGGGAAAAATAGTAGGAATAATTATTTTTCCTACTCGATCTATAACAAAAATACACAAAAACCCCAACAAAATTCACTGCATGACTCAGATCTGGCAGAAAAACATATAGATCTACAAGATCTGAACCGACAACACATTAAAACCAACGAATATTTATTTTTCCTACTCGATCTACAACAAAAATCTACAAAAAACCCCAACAAAATTCACTGCATGATTCAGATCTGGCAGAAAAAAATATAGATCCACAAGATCTGAACCGACAACACATTAAAACCAACGAATAATGGGGAAAAATATAGAAAGCTGCTCGATCTACACAAATTAATAAAGAAAAATGCAAAGAGGAGAAATATATGTGTTCAGAACCAACAGATCTAATCTACAAGCTCGTGTTCATACACGATATCATCGAGAAATAGAGAAATTTTGGAAAAAATAGCATGCATACTGTCAGTAGTCGAGAATGAACAGAGGGGGTGACCGCAAACCAACTGGGGAGGACTGAGTTTCCTGGCGGGAAGGAAAACACCGGACTGAGCCCTCCTTTTCCAGCGTCTCCCTCCCACTTCCGCTCTCGGAGGAAGGAAGTGGAAATGTTAAAAATGAGAGAGGAACGAGAGTTAAGTCGTTCCATTTCCCGAATTAAATCCTACCAACCCCCACCAACCAAACACCCGGACTTAAATTCCCTTCCCCACTTCACCCGAACTTAGGAATCCAGACCCACTTCCTGTTTACCAAACAGGGCCTTAGTTGTCGACTCTCTCGATGGAACATAATTAGCGAGCCCCTTGTCCTTTCGGTTGGATGGCTGCCACCTATTAGAGTTCCAAAAGCCGTAGTTAGTCTGCATTTGTTGCAAAAAAAGTGTATCGAACTTTCAAATAGATACATCACAACCATCCAACCGAAAGTTCTATCAACACGCGACAACATTTGATAATTTTTCAAAAAACTGTTCTGCTTGGCAATTGCTAGAGCAATGATTATGAGGTATTTTTAAAGTACTCATTACGATACGAGAGATTTGATTTTTTTATTTATTTTAAGTAGTAGTTTTTAAACTAGTCCAACTTATGTTTGTTAATGGGTAAAGTGCAAAAAACCTCTCGTTAAATATGTGCCTTTTACACTAAAAGATTCCATGCTCTTAAAATTCCTAAAAGTATAAAATATGCTCATTTTGCCCCCAAATGACAATTTTACACCTCACTCCCCCCTCCTTCTTCGGCTGTGTTCGCCGGCGACGGAGGCGGAGGGGGGGTGGGAGTCGGGCGGAGGGGGGGGGGGAGGGGGCGGGGTCGGGGGGTCGCTCGCCGGCGAGGAGGAACAGGGGGGTCGGGGCCGGCGAGGGAGCCGGGGGTCGGGGCCGACGAGGGAGGAGGAGGGGGGGTCGAGGCCGGCGAGGGAAGATGAGGGGGGGTGGGTCGGGGGAGCGCTCGCCGGGGAGGAGGGTGGGGCTGGGGTCTCGCCGGCGGGGGGTGGGATCGGGGGGGTCGGGGGGGGGGGGCTGGGGGATCGCCGGCAGGGGGGGTCGGGGGGGGGGGCTGGGGGATCGCCGGCGATGGGGGGTTGGGGGCTCGCCGGCGCCGGCGCCGCCGGAGGGGGGGGGGAGGGGGGGGGAGGGGTATTTTTGGTATAAATTTTTTAAAATTTGGCCGGAGGGGCCTAATCGAGCGGATATATAATCTAAGGAGGGGTAAACTGACAAAAAATTCTAAAAGGTCTTTTAGTGCAAAAGGCACATATTTAACGAGGGTTTTTTTGCACTTTACCCGTTTGTTAATTCATTAAACTTTTAAACCAATCCAACTTATGTCAAGTAGTATTGAACTTTAATTCATGAGAAAGCGGTTCAGAAAGTTCTTTAAAAAGATAAAATTATTTATGTGTTCATATATAAATAAAAGTCCTTCTAAAGTAAGATTATTTTATTGTCTGTTGTCAGGTTACAGACAAATTATGTGATTAGGAATTAATGACCAACCTAAATATTCTTAGATAGCAAATTCATGTCGACGAGAAAGAAAAAATAGGGTATTAGACTATTTATGTGGTAGTCGAAATTATATTTTTGAGATATTTTAGCAAATGTCCATATTCAAAATATAGAAACTAGCATATGCCTCCACTTAAAAAAAAATAAATAACAAATGTCCATATTCAAAATATATAAACTAACACATACCCCCACTTAACGAAACTAACAAATGTCCCCATTCCTTTGTAAATCAGTCAAAATTTTAATTAAATAGTGGGGATATATCTTAAAATGTTATTTGTTCCATACAAAGGACAGGAAATTAGCTGTACAAGAACGAACTTTTGCAAAATATCAGTGGAAGGAATAACTTGCAGGAAATTGTAACGAAAGGACAATTCTGACATAGGGTCTGGCGGAATTTGGACTTGTCCAAATTCCGCCGGACCAACTGGCTGAATCCGTGCATATTTAATTTTTTTATTTGGTATTTGGCCGGCCGGGTTTGGTTTGTTGCTTTGTTATTTGGTTTTATTTGGTTTCGGTTTGGTTGGTTGGTTTTTTATGGGTTTAATGGAGGGGAGGCCGGTTGGGTTGTGTGGTTGGGGTGATGGGAGGAGACAAGGGGGGTGGTGGGGGTGATGGGAGGAGACAAGGGGGGGTAGGTTTATTGGGAAGTGGTGTATGGGGAAGTGTAAATTGTTGGGTAGTGGGATTTGTTTGGTAGTGGAGGGATGGAATATAGGGAAGGTGGGGTTTAATTGTATAAGAAGCATTCGGTTGCTCCTCCAGAAGACCAGAAGATCAAGAGAAGTGAAGAAGAAAAGGAGAAGAGAAACAGAAGAGAAGAGAGGAGAAGAGACGTAGAAGAGAAGAGGAAAGCAGAGTAAGAAGCATAACAAAGCAAAGGTAAAATTTTTACAAGAATTTTGATTATAAATTCTTTTTTTTGTGTTTATTATCTTGGAATGTGGTATTTGTAACAGATGGATCGTCAAAACGACGGATTTATTCCGGGAGGACCCACCACAGATGTGATTATCCAGCAACGGGAGACACATATCTCAAAATTAATATTTTCTGGAAAGGTATACTAAATTTTAGCTAAAAAAATATGATTATGTATATTTTTGTTATTTTGTAGTAATAATGATTATTTTGTAGTAATTAATTTTTTTTCATATAGTTATATGATTATCCTGACAATATCCGAATGCGAGAGCATGGGACATGGCGTTATGAACACAACTTTGGGTGTTGGAATTTGACCAGTGAACAAGAGGATATGGTGGCCATGTTTGGATTTAAATACATTGACGAGATAACTTTCCTACGATATGATAGAGATTTAATATTCAGTCTAGTGGAGCGTTGGTGGCCTGGACGAAATACATTCCAGCTACCAGTTGGAGAAATGACCATTACTCTATATGATGTAGCAAATATTGCAGGATTACCTATTACGGGTGAACCTATAATATTTGATGAGTCATTTTCAGCTGATACTGTAATTATGGAGTATCTAGGTGTGGAGCCACCGAAAGTAAAAGGCAAATGCTTAGTCACGTTCTCTTGGCTCCGTCGAAATTTTATGCACCTAGATCGTATTGATGATGACGAAGAGATATCTGTTGATGAAAATCGGGTATGTATAACCGATAATGTTAATAGGTTTGTCATATCTTATATACTGTTAGTTTAACACTTATTAATTTTTTTTGCAACTTTTCATCATCTGTTTAGGTTATTTCTTGCACGAGGGCCTACTTACTCAGTTTAATAAATGCCATCCTATTTCCCGACTCATCAGATATGGTAAATTTGCGTTTTTTACCATTCTTGGAAAATTTGACAGCACCTACATGTCACGCATGGGGAGCATCAATGTTGGCATATCTATACAACTCAATGTCAGATTTTGTGCGCGTGCTGCCAGATAATAAAGTGATGAAAAATTTAAATGGATGCATGACTTTAATACAGGTATTAAAAATATTGTTCAATTTATATAAAGTTACAATTTGTAGACTTATATCAAGTTATTCTTGTCTTTAATAGGTTTGGATCTACGAACATTTTTCTATCGGTAGACCAGTGACCGGTATTGATTGCAATGCTGGTAAATTTCCAGTAGCTTTACGATGGATTACATCTGTAGTAGATCCAGCACATTGTGTTCAATCGAGCGCCCCCCTATATCGGGGACAATTTGATTCGCTCAAGTATACAGAGGTATAATATGCTAATTAGTCATTAACTTTTTTAAAATTTATTATGGTGATATTACTTATTATTTTTTTGACATCAAATAGATTTCATGGCTACCTTACGCGTATGAGCAATATCAATATGGTCCTGAAATACAAAGGACAGCCCATAGCTTGAGTCTCCATAAATTTTATATAATATATCACGGAGATATCATGTTTCATCCCGCTGATCGTGTTTTACGACAATTCGGGAGGAAACAAATTATTCCAGACGATCCACCATGTTTGAATCGTGGTAGAGCCAGTGCAGCTGTAAGAGCTAGAAAAATGATTCCTGGATGGAATTCTAGATTTCAAACACATGGTGTGGCACATCTATCTCAGCCGATGGCAAATATAGACGATGGTTTGTTTTGATCTCCTATTTTATTAAAGACAAATTAAATATTATATGCTCATGTCTTAAATATTATATGCTGATGTTTGTTGATTTGGTGCAGCATTTGAAAATAATGAATATAGAACTTGGTGGGGAGCTCCTCGTATAAGTAACAAATTCTACTTTTACGAGGAGCCTCGATTCCAACCACGAGCTCTAGATGATTCGAGCCTGCGAGAATTTTATAACCATATGATTGGGATGGTACAAATTCTACTTTTACTTTAATAAAATCTTTGTGTTTATGGTACTTATTTATAGTTTGCCACGTCTTATATTTCAGGCTCCAAGTATGAAGGAAGCAATCGAAAATCCAAATCCCAAAATGTGGAGAACAAAACTAAATGAAATCTTGAATTATATCCAAGCAGATCCAACTCCCCCGAACCCTTCAATACATATCCCTGATGATTATCCTATAGGCATTGTTAGGCAGCGACATGCACGTCCCCGAAGAAGTAGACACAATGTCACGCAACCTCAAGCGCTCCCTGATAGCCCACCTCAACATGCTTACGAGGTCCCGCCTCAACAGGCTTACGAGGGGACTTCTCAATGGACCGGCGAGGGGTCTTCTCAATGGGGTGCCCAGAGGACTTCTCAATGGGGTGGAGAGCCGACTTCCCAATGGGGTGCCCAAGGGACTTCTCAATGGGGTGGAGAGCCGACTTCTCAATGGGGTGCCCATGGGACTTCTCAATGGGGTGGAGAGCCGACTTCTCAATGGGATAACATATTTGCCCCCGCTCATCTTACTTATACACAGATCCTGACAACTCCATCAGCGCCGATACCTACTCAACCTGGTGATACGCAGGAAGAAGGTCATGATGTGCCCCCAGAGAATACAGCGGATAGGAGAGGCCGGCTCAATCTTAGGGAAGTTGAGCGTAGAAATTATTTGCGGGATGCCAGGGGAGGTTGATACATTTGTTAAACTAATAGTATTCGTTCATTGGTCTTTATAAAAAAAATACAGCTTTATCAAAAAAAAAAATACAACAACCGACTACAATTCTCTTGGTTGGTTAGTACATTTCCTTCTATTGTGTCCTAATCCATTACAGTTACTACATCGAAGATTTCTTGTCTCTGAATCATTTGCAATGATACGGTTCTTCTTAGGCCTTCCAGCTTTCCGCCGTAATTCTGGTACTCCAATTTCTCCTCTAACCAGGACACTTTGAAGAGTGTAGGGAACCGGAATTGGCTCCAAGTGCGACTCATATACGCTTCTTAATGCTTCTTTAGAAAAAACAGCAGGATAATAACTTTCAATATTAATATTGGCAAAATTACACGCAAAACATGCATGTACACATGGAAGACATGTATGATACCACCTTAAACATGAACAATATTTTTCTTCTAGACGAACAACATATGGTCCATGCTTGATCACTATTTAAATTTATAGAATTAGAAGCAAAAATATGTACTAATATAAATTCATCAAAATCGATAGAAAATTGTTCGGCCATTAAATTACATAAACTACTAAACGTAATATTTCGATCTATTATAAGAACTTCAGTTAAACCTCCTTCGTAAGCTAACCCATTAAGGATGCCTCCAAGCGAGCATAAAAGTGTTATACTTTGATCCATGCTGGTAGGTGAAAGAAACACAAAGAGAGATAGTAATTTGAGATGGAGAGAAAGATATTGAGAATTCTGAGATGGGAAGAAGAAATAGACTACCATTTATAACAATGAAATAAAAGAGCCGTTGTAGAAAAAGTAGTCGTTGGACTAAAAATATAGTCGTTGAATTAGCCGTTGTAATCGAAGCCATGTTAAAAAACCGACTCAAAAAAAAACCAACTAAAAAAAAACCCAACTCAAAACCACCCAACCTCCACTCAAAAACTCCACTCCTGAATAGCTCTACTCATAATAAAAAAAACCAACTAAAAAAAACCCAACTCAAAACCACCCAACCTCCACTCAGTAACTCCACTCCTGAATAGCTCCACTCCCTCCGTAATATAAAAAAAATACCAAAAAATAAAGAATTCAGCCAGATAGTCCGGCGGAATTTGGACAAGTCCAAATTCCGCCAGACGTACTGTCGGAAAAGTATGTTTCTTAAAATTTTGCGAAACCTATTACTTCCTGTGTAATTTTGTACAACTTTATTACTGTACAGAAAATTTTCTGTACAAAGGAAGAGGGACATTAACTTTTTTTTTTTTTTAAGTAGGGGTATATGTTAGTTTCAATAATCTGAATGCAGGCATTTTCTAAAATATCCCTATATTTTTTGACGAGGGTATAAATGAAATAAAATAATATAAACCTTCAAAATCTATCGATTTATGGTGTTTAAAAAGACACTCAAAATTACACTATACTGGTTTTGGGCAGAGAGGGTTTGAGCCAACCAAAATTAGTGCCTAAAAAAATACCAAGTATAATTTTTTTAAACATTTCATAAACAACCGGCTCAAAATTATCCTAGAATCGATAAAAATATTATTGCCAAACAGAAAGACCCTAAAGCTTTTGTAAATCCATAAATCTCTAATTAATTTTATAGTCTTATTTTGTTCGGATTTATTCTACATCAAATTGATATTATAACCATTAGGTAGATGGAAAAAAAAAAAAAACTGAACCATTAGGTAGATGAAAAAATAATAATTATTGGTTTAAATAAAGTCTATTAAATGTTTAGATTAGATAATTTAATTATTAGCTGAATTAGAAGAAAGTAGTAATAAAATTGATGTGTTGATTAGTTGATATGTACAAATAGACCAACAAATTTGATCATCTTGGTACGAAAGAAGAATCATATTTGGCCCGGTGAGAGTTGTCCTCCCTCTATTGGTCCATTTCCCCCCGCAAACTGTTTAGCTCACCTTCCGAAAATTCGATTCCCCTCCAATGGGAGGTCAGGGCTGGACCTATAATTTATGGGACCTAGAACAAAATCTAAATTTTGGCCATTTTTTGTTTATTTTTTTGGTTGCTGCCAGATTGGATATTTATTTTTTTTAATGATTTATCTAGTCTATTTTAAAATTATGGAAGGCCTTTCAAAATTGGAGGTGCAGAGCGGTCGTCCACCCCGTCTGAGTCCTGGCCGACACTGTGGGAGGTCGACACGTGGATGTGGATCAAAAAGTGCTGGCCAATTATAGGGACAAGGTATCAGTCTCAAAAATTTGCTTCCTTCTAACCCCGTCCTATTTGCAAATTTGGCTTTTCTTCCATTAATTTGGCCTTTGGTGTTTTCCAAGGGGTCATTTCCCAAATCTCCAACGTAAGATGTCACGTACAAACTCAAAAGAAGCAAATTGCGTATCTATCAATGTAGACTTCGGTGGCCCCACCCACCCAGGGCCTTCCTCCTCCTCGGATCTCTATCCACACAATGCCACTACTCCACTTCCCCCCTCCTATATATATATACATAGCTCCATTCTTCACTCTTCACCAACAAATCTTCCCAATTATAATCAACATTCCTTCCAAACTCTCCTAAGCTCATCAATATCATCAATGGCTCAACTACTCCAATGTGACGTAGCCGTCGTGAGACTAGCGAACCTCGACGTCCTTCCCCCAGCGGCAGCCGGTAGCCACCACCTCTTCGTGAGGTACTACATCGCCATCGGAGGCGGCAAGAGGATCCGCGTCGACACCCGGAATCTTCCGTGCGGCGGTGGCACCGGCGAGGGGCCCCGCTGGGACGAGCGGGCCTCCCTGGAGTGCCGGGGCGGCGGCGGCGTGGACCCTCTCGAGGAAGCTCTGGTCGGCGGCGCGGTGCAGTTCGAGCTCAGGTGCAGGAGGAGCGCGACGGTCTGGGGGAAGGTGGCGGGGTCGAGGCTCCTGGGGAGTGGCGAGGCTGCGTGGAGCGACGCGATCGACTCGCCGGGCACGCCGGTCGAGAGATGGGTCGGGTTGACGTCGAAGAAGAGGAGAACGAAATCGGTGAAGCCGGTGGCTCTTCTGGTGAGGATGGGGATTAGGGTAAGGGTTCCGGAGGCCTCGTTGGCGTCGACGCAGAGGATTAGGAGAGGAGGAGGGGGGAGGCAGTGGGACCATGGTGAGTGCAAGTGCGAGAGGTGTGGGTGGGTTGGGAGCGAGGAGGACATGTTCCTAAGTGCAACTGCCGCTTCCATGAGCTAGTGAGCCTAAGCTATCGTTCAAGAATTTGTTCGTCCATAGTTTGTTTGTTTGAAGCAAGAAACCCCCAGCTGTGGACTCCTCGAGAACGGAGGGCGATCGAGGCTTAAGAGCAGCTTCATTCACTTTGACGACGAGTGGATGCGTAGCCTCAAATTGGTTCCTCCAGAGCCAAGCTAGAAATGTCGGCAGCTGGACGGCTCGTTATTACTTTTTCTGCCAACAAAACTATACGCCAACACCAACACCAACACCGCATCCAAATTCGACAACAAGCAGTTGGTGGAATCTCGCCTTTGGGCGCCCTGTTTGCAAATGAAACTGTTTCGAGGATAGTCAATGAGTGGGTTTTGTTCCCCGTTCTTATAGGGCTTTAAAGATGAGCTCATGTTGCGGATTTACATTTGAAACAGAAGTTAGTGAATCTCATTTATATTTGATCGATGAGTATCTGTCAGAGACTCGGAATAATATGAGGGAACAGCATACTATTTTTGTGACCGAAATTTTTGAGGAACTCCGATGACGACGCCTGCTGCTGTCGTTTTTAGATTTGAGGCTGACCTAATTAGATGTTAGCTTGTTTGGGGTAAAAACTTGTTTTTGAATGTTTGGGAGGAATTCTGGGACGAGGAAATTAACGAAATCTCGGAGGGATGTTTCTGAACGTCTGGGACGGATCCAATGTTTTGAAGGGCTATCTTAGGTACGTCCTCCAACCAGCTCATGGAGAAATTATTCAGTGGAAAACATGTCACGACCAGATTCCAATATACAGGATCCGGTAGGATCGTGTCCAACAGCGTTTGTGTTTCGCTAACGGCTCATTCGACCATTTCGGTCGTCGCCAAGATGGATACAATAAAGTCTCAATTACACCAAACATAAACAAACCAATAAAATGTAAAATATGTAAAGTATACCTTTTTTGTAATAACCAGATTTTCGAATATAGCAATAATATTTATAAAAAATATTATACTTTTATTAGGAAAATCGTTTTATCAATTATTATAAGAGTATTAACGTATTTATAGTTTTATTTCTCTAAAAATGTTTAATAACTCAACGAGTGTAATTATAATTATCTGGCATATTTAGTCAAACTCTCGGATTGATTTCTAAGGCGGAGTATTAAATTAATGTAGGTTCAGGTTCCGGACTTTAACCCGAATACCTTTCTGTCGTCACCCTCAGCACCGAAAAAATCCAATGCAAAGTTTCATACTATTCATGTCCGTGTTTTATTTAATAATTAAATGTACTGCATCAGTAGGACTATGTATACTGTATCGACACTGATTCACAGGGAATCTCTCTCGGACCCTAAATTGATTGCTTGATTTACTCATTGACTCAAAAATTGGGGAGTAGTATAGCATCTGTGACCAAAGCCATTGTTACTGATATTGCCTCTCTCGCGTAACCCCTATTGCACAGGGGGTTGAGCCGTATCGTATACTAGCATTTGGCCAAAATGTTAGTATACACATTACCAGTCCACATATCTGCTATACACTCAAAATCACTATTAACTCATTGTAGATTGCGTCATTGTAGCTCTTGAGATTTTATTGTCCTGTTATTTTTTTTATTATTATTTAGAAAAATATATAATGCTTTTAAACTGTCCTTGCATCATTTAATATTATTTAGAATGCTAAATGTGGATATATGTTCTTGCTCTCCTCCTGACTGGAGACGAACATTTTTAGGTGATTGCGATGATGAGTAGCTTACTATTAGTACCTACTACGGACTCGAACTGAATTATGAGGAGATAGTTGAACCCAACCGGGAGGCACCTGAGCCGATTATTAGTAGCCTAGTCAGTAAAGCTGTAAACCTTAGTACAACTTGAGTTTGTTCCGGCATTGTGTTTGAATTATTAAATAATTTTTTTTAAAATTTTCGTATTTTAGAATGTTGTGCTTGAGCTACTACGGATTGATACAACTTACTGTCGCCGTCTCACAATGGTGCATGTGGACATGATCCGACTGGACCCAATATATTAAAATCGGATCGTGACACTCACTACGTGGCAGTGGTGAGTCTTCAGTTCCTTTCAATTCAACTTTAGTTAATTTTTCTCTCTCTAATTTAGTCTTAGTATTGTATCGTTATGCAATTGAAGAGTACTAGGGTTCACCACTACTCGTGAGCCGTCCACTCCTGGATGGATAGTCATGAAATTTGTAATCCAATCCAGTGCTAAAGAATGTTTACTTGGAGAGGTGCTTTGGGAAAGGAAGCCTTGGCATTGGTTTGGCCCTCAGATGTAATATTATATGAAGATACGCTCTCATTCCTATGCATTGCATATCATTGCATATCATTGATAGAATTGCTTCTTATCCAGGATCTAAAGTTTGTGGCTGCTAAGAGTCCTACTAGGACCATTAAAGGCAAGTTGAGGCTCTACTTGGTGCGAGTTTAGAAAACGACCTAATCGTATTTTACTCGTTTTAACTGATGTTAAAACTCGGTGACCACTCACAAGTTGTACCTCTCCTTGTCTTGTCTACTCATTCCGATGATTTAAAGGGGATTTCAGTATCATGTTTAAGATTTTATTCGTCACAAAAAGAGGAACAAAAGAGAGGCATGACCATATACATTGTTAATCCACATCCTATCAACTCGATCGGCTGCACATGCTCGGGGTTATCTGAGTGAGTTAACTAATATGATTTTGATTTTTTGGGTTATCGGTCTGTGAGTAGGCGTGTGCTCGGAGAAGTTTAATGAAAGAAGCTGTATGAACAGGCTTTATATCCTTAGACAAAGTACACAGTTTTAAACATTACAACGTAGCTTTCAGTATCAGTCGATACTGATCCGATATGACCGAGGTCGATACAGTTTAGCATGTCCCGATCCGATACTGACCGCTACGATATTGATCGATACCAACTTTTGTGATCTCTTTTCCTGTCAGTTCGGTATACAAAGTTGAATGAAAAGGACCACAGGTGTAAAAGCATACAAATAAAAAAAATTATTTATGGTAGGTGAACCAATCACAAAGGATGAGTATTATTTTATTGAATTTTAAAACTATTAAGAAATAACACATAATATACTTAAAATATACATAAATATAAAAAAAATATTATTTTTTAAATTTTTAATAATTATTTTGTTTTCCGTACCAAAATAAAAATTTATTCTCCGATCTGAAACTATCAATACCGATTCAACCATGTATATTGTGGATATCAAGGGTCGGACATTGATAATGCAACCTTGCACTATATAAAACAAATAAAAGTTGTCAAAAGTGTGTGTATTGATTCAAGTGGTTAATGCTTATTGGGAGAGGAGGAGGCTAATAATATTGATTTTAAATCGGCCTTAGAAAAAGTTCTCCTGGGAGCTTCAACCTAATAAAGCCAGGGACAGGCGTATTATGCAATAACACTTGTTTCTACTTCTAGATGGACGAAGGCAGCGTGCAATGCATGCAAAATCAGTAACGAGTCAAGAACAGCAGAGACCACTAAAAATATATATGCGACACCTGGTCATCGTGACAGTCGATATCAATGTGGGCAATGGCAGGTTTCTCAAATAATTATCGATCGATCGATCGATTGATTGATACTCGTTGCTGCCGACCCATGACTAATAATTGTAAGTCTGATTCCTAATCAGAACCGGTCAAAAAGTCCCTCCCTTTGAATTGAAACGAAGCTGAAACGAACCAACACTTCCGAGTACTCTCCACTTGGCACCATCACTAGCTAGCTTCCCCACCATACCCACCCATTTCTAACTCCAACTCAAACTTCCAGTTTAGTTGTCGACTCTCTCGATGGAACATAATTAGCGAGCCCCCTTGTCCTTTCGGTTGGATGGCTGCCACCTATCAGAGTTCTAAAAGCCGTAGTCAGGGCCGGCCCTGAGTTAGCGGGGACCCTAGGCAAATTTTTAAAATGGGACCCATATATAATATAAAAAAATTGAACTAAAAATTAATATAGCCAAGGCTAGAACCTAGGACCTCTTATGTATAAGTATAACAAACTACCACTACACCACAAATTAAAATTTTTATACCTAAAATGTCTCTGCCCCCTCTAACACCCCCCCCCCCCCCCCCCCCCCCCGGCGGCGCCGGCGCCGGCGAGCCCCCAGCCCCCCAGACCCCCCACCCATCCCCTCCCTCGCTGGCGAGCCCCCAGCCCCACCCTCCTCGCCGGCGAGCTCTCTCCCGACCCCCCACCCCCCCCCCCCCCCCCCCCCTCCTCCTCCCTCGCCGGCCCCGACCCCCCCCCCTCCTCCCTCTCCCTCGCCGGCGAGCGCACCCCCCTCTCCTCCTCCTCACCGGCGAGCTCCACCCCGACCCCCCACCCCCCCTCCCCCTCCCTCACCGGCCCCGACCCCCCCCCCCCCCCCCTCCTCCTCTCTCGCCGGCTAGCGCACCCCCCATGCTCCTCCTCGCCAGCGAGCTCCCCCCCGACCCCCCCCCCTCCTCCCTCGCCGGCGAGCGCACCCCCCTGCTCCTCGTCGACGAGCGCCCCCCCAACCCCCCCCTCCCTCGCCCCTCCCTCGCCGGCGAGCGCACCCCCCTCCTCCTCCTCGCCGGCGAACGCATCTCAAACAGCCGAGGAAGGAGGGGGGAGGGATAAAATTGTCATTTGGGGGCAAAATGAGCATATTTCATACTTTTAGAAATTTTAAAAGCATGAGATCTTTTAGTGTGAAAAGCAGGAATCTAACGAGGGGTTTTTTGCACTTTACCCTAGTAACTTTTAAACCAGTTCAACTTCTGCTCGCTAATTCGTTAAAACGGTTCTGAAAGTTTCTTAAAAGTCTAAAATTATGTATATGGTCATATATAAACAATAATATTATTTTATAACATATTGTCAGGTTACAAAAAAAAAGAAAAAAGAATTATCATATTATGTGATTAGGAATTCGGTCAACCTAAATTATTTGTATATTTGTTCCTTATAGATTTTAAATTCATGTCATTTATAGACATTAAATTTTGTCGCTTGGAGAATGGAATATTGCAGACGAGAAAGAGAAAATGGGGTATTAGACTATTTTATGTAGCAGCTGTCGTTATATTTTTTTTCGACGAGAGTATAAATGAAATAAAATAATATAAACCTTCAAAATCTACCGATTTATGGTGTTTATAAAGATACTCAAAATTACACTATACTGGTTTTGGGAAGAGAGGGTTTGAGCCAACCAAAATTAGTGCCTAAAAAAATACCAAGCATAAATTTTTTAAACACTTCATAAACAACCAGCTCAAAATTATCGTAGAATCGATAAAAATATTATTGCCGAACAGAAAGACCCTAAAGCTTTTGTAAATCCATAAATCTCTAATTAATTTTATAGTCTTATTTTGTTCGGATTTATTCTACATCAAATTGATATTAGAACCATTAGGTAGATGGAAAAAAAACTGAACCATTAGGTAGATGGAAAAAAATAATTATTGGTTTAACTAAAGTCTATTAAATGTTTAGATTATATAATTTAATTATTAGCTGAATTAGAATAAAGTAGTGATAAAATTGTGTGTTGATTAGTTGATATGTACAAAATAGACCAACAAATTTTATCATCTTGGTATGAAAGAAGAATCATATTTGGACCGGTGAGAGTTGTCCTCCCTCTATTGGTCCATTTTTCCCCTGCAAACTGCGGAGCTCACCCTCCGAAAATTCGATCCCCCTCCAAGGGGAGGTCAGGGTTGGTCCTATAATTTATGGGACCTAGGACAAAATCTAGAATTTGGGACCTTTTTTCGTTAACTTTTTTGTTGTTGTCAGATTGGGTCTTTGTTTTATTTTTATTTTTGGATTTATCTAGTCTATTTTAAAATTATGGAAGATCTTCCAAAATTGGAGATCCAGGACGACCGTCCACTACGTTCATGCTCTGAGCTGACACTATGGGAAGTCGACATGTGACTGTGGATCAAAAATGCGGTAGGGACAAGGTATCAGTCTCAAAAATTTGCTTCCTTCTGACCCCGTCCTATTTGCAAAATTGGCTTTTCTTCCATTATTTTGGCCTTTGGTGTTTTCCAAGGGGTCATTTCCGAAATCTCCAACGTAAGATCTCACGTACAAACTCATAAGAAGCAAATTGCCTATCTATCAATGTAGACTTAGTGGCCCCACCCACCCACCCAGGGCCTGCCTCCTCCTCGGATCTCTATCCACAAAATGCCACTACTCCACTTCCCACCTCCTATATATATATACACATCGCTCCATTAATTCTTCACTCTTCACCAACAAATCTTCCTAACTATAACCAACATTTCTTACAAACTCTCCTAAGCTCATCAATACCAATGGCTCAACTACTCCAATGTGACGTAGCCGTCGTGAGACTAGCGAACCTCGACGTCCTTCCCCCGGCGGCAGCCGGCAGCCACCTCTTCGTGAGGTACTACATCGCCATCGGAGGCGGCAAGAGGATCCGCGTCGACACTCGGAAGCTCCCGTGCGGCAGTGGCACCGGCGAGGGGCCCCGCTGGGACGAGCGGGCCTCCCTGGAGTGCCGGGGGGGCAGCGGCGGCGCCGACCCTCTCGAGGAAGCTCTGGGCGGCGGCGGCCGGAGCGGCGCGGTGCAGTTCGAGCTCAGGTGCGGAAGGAGCGCGACGGTCTGGGGGAAGGTGGCGGGGTCGAGGCTCCTGGGGAGAGGCGAGGTTGCGTGGAGCGACGCGATCGATTCGCCCGGCGCGTCCGTCGAGAGATGGGTCGGGTTGACGACGAAGAACACGAAATCGGTGAAGCCGGTGGCTCTTCTGGTGAGGATGGGGATTAGGGTTAGGGTTCCGGAGACCTCGGTGGCGTCGACGCAGAGAATTAGGAGGACAGGGGGGAGGCAGTGGGACCATGGTGAGTGCAAGTGTGAGAGCTGTGGGTGGGTTGGGAGCGAGGAGGACATGTTCCTAAGTGCAACTGCCGCTTCCATGAGCTAGTGAGCCTGAGCTATCCATTCAAGATTTTGTTTGTCCATATTTTCTTCTTCTTCTCTTAGACTTGTAATATTTGTATGATTTGTATGAAATTGTAGATCATTTATGACATACTGGACAAGAGTGAACAATCAACTATTATCAACCTATTACACAACTATGATAGAAATGAAAAAAAAAAATAGCAATCAATTTTAATTAAACTGAACTCAGTTGGCTCTTGTGGTTTTTGGTGGACGCTCTCGGAATCGAACCGCGGGGATGGGTGGATGTGAGTGTGTGTTGTAAAAATTAAGGACAGTGAACCCAACAAGCATGCAATACAGCTTGCACATATCTTGTGTGTTAAGTCGGACATCGGAAAAAAAAAACTTTAATTAATAAATATTGATCCAAGTTTGGAAATTGCGGGTTGGAGATGACACTTTTGCATTCGAAATACAATTCGGTGTCGAAAGATCACCGTGTGGGTCGGGGTGGGCTTCAGCCCACCAATTTTTTTATATGCACACTCTATCTCAAAATTCTGGTTCTGCCATCGATTGATGGTTTTGGCATCTCACCGTACAAACTACAAATTAGATTTCTCAATTTATTCATAAAAGACAAAAATAATCTCTATTAAAAATATCAATTGCTAAAAACTTATCCTGAGAGATAACTTAAAAGAATAATTGATAAAAGAGATTAAAAAAAAACTATCTCTATCTTAAATAACTGAAGCTAATAGAAACTCTAAATTGGTTTCTTCTCATCAAGACGCTAGTACCTAATATATCTTGAATCCTAATATTGGTGATTGAATCATAATATATGTTGAGGGGTTTCATATTCAACTCCTAAGAACATTTCTACGTACAATCAATTAGGCACAACAGCTGGGAATTACAAAAGTTAAAAAGAGAGAGAGAGGTTATTTTCCTTCCAAAGTATCAGCAATAACTCAGCTAAGCATTTATCAACTAGGAATAGTGACATCTATAATCATGGTAAGCTTCGTTAGAATAAATATGATGAAGTCATAAAATGTTATGAATTAATAAAAACAATTTTGAGGAAACCTATTGGTTGTTGGCTCATTTGAATCCTATAAATCCTATAAATCTAAGTAATTACCTTTAGGAAATTCATCGAATACACTCCAATGGTACGCAGTTACCTTTGATTGTTGGCTCCCGTGTTGGTTGTTAGTGCGGATACGTACTGTCATCCGAATCCATAGAGAGAAATATTATATGGCACAAAAGAATATATATTAAATTTTCCTTGTGTACCATTGTGTCTTTAGTATGTTTGTGTCGTATCGGATACGTGTGAGATGAACGTGACAGTGGCACCATTAAATTCTCGGAGTATTCAGCAGTATCCGTGCTTCCTGACCTGTAATCCTCAACTGTGCGTACTTTTATATGGACTATAATAGCTTCATGTTATATTTTTTATGCTTTCCCCTTTGCACACACACCACACAATCTTTTGCTCGCTCTCGTCAGTTTATATCATGTTTGGGTATGTATGTTTTTATATTCTTGGCAGAGATAGACACGCTGTAAAAACTTATCATGGAAGCATAATAATTATATTTATGTCTACTATTATAAGGAGGTTTCAAAATGGCTTCAAATTAAGCCGTCTAAGGCGTATGTATTTCATCAACCATTTCCTTTTCAAAATTAAAAGAAAAAAAAGTCCCGTAACCTCATTATTTTAGTTTAAAATAAAATTAAAATCTAAAATCCTCCTAAGTGCATGAATATGTATAAATACTAAAATATTTTAGAATTTAAATTATATTTAAACTAACTAAATGATATTATATACTAAACACATATCCAAAAGTTTAAAAATATATTTCAGCCACGCCTCTCCCTAATGACGTCCATCAACTGCACCATCTTCATCCCCCCCCCCCCCCCCCCCCCCCCCCCCCCCCTCTTCATCAATCTTCAATTTCTCTCCATCCTCCATAGTTAATCTCTTATCCTTCTTCTGTTATCTATCTCCATTCCCTGTCTCAATTCTCTTTTCTCCTTTTCTCACGATCATTTCCTTTACAATCCTGCCATGGTGTCACGTCCCAGAACCAGAATACTGGAGAGCGGGGGCAGACATAGCCAGCTACGTATATTGAAATGGAAACCACCTCGATATACGGTCACGGCTGTCTAGATATGTGAGGGTTTTCTACAAGCCAATAGTCTCTTATGGTCATGAACACGCCTAGTGTCTCAATCATAGCAAGTAAGTAAGGTCACAAGATGTATGATCATTAAATATACAATAATAAGACGTCCCAAATATTACATATTCAGCTGATCATGAAGCTAGTCGTACAAAATGCGGGGACTAGCAAGAGTTAAGTCATACATGATCAACCCTAGGATTTGTCAATCATGTTTACAGCCCGTAGGCAGACAGTAAGTAAAAGTGCATCGAGCTAACAGGTGCTCGTCGGCTAAACGCCTCAAAAGAATAACTTTACAATAGAGTGAGCGAAACAAAATAGAAAAATCCACTCGTAGTCCGGGTTCCTTCTAGTCGCCACCATTGGGCTGGAAGCTTGGTAGATCCTCGGAAGCTGCTCCGAAATCTGGCCACACAAAAACCAGCTGGGTCAACCCCAGAAAGAGCAAGTGCCACAAGGGGGCCACGAAATAAGAACAAAAGCCAACAATCAGCACAGAAAATCTAATATTAAAACTAAAATTACGAAAACATGTCAGGATGATATACGACGAGATAACCATGGAACTATTCCGATAGCCAGGTTACAACCCGTAAACCAAACAAGGACCGGGGTTGTAACCCTTCATCTGAACAGAGCTTAGTTTTCCACCATTTATCGGCAAGTTAAATAATGCAAGAAATCAAGACAGGGAGCAATCTTGTACTGGATCAAGACATGGCTGACTGGTTATACCTCATTCAATCAATCACGGCCAAGCAGATACTACGGCTTACTACTTTAACTAACTAGGGTTATCACAGGCCTAATTACTAACAAGATGCAGTGAGATTGTTCCACAGCCACAAGCCCTGCAGACCATCCAGGTTACCCAGGACGAAAGATTAGGGTTGAATTCAGGTGGGTACATCATCCAGGAGACACATGTACCCTTAGGTGACTTAGAGGGTGCAACACTCGACGGTGCGCTGGAAATGTGTCCTACTCGACGGCAGGCTACAAATCCCAAGAGCGCCCAGGTAACGGGATTGCCTGTAGCTGTGTCATCTCTTCATGAATACTGAGTTATTCTAGTTATTAACCTTAATCCATTTTAGTAGGTACTCCTGACCGTGGTACTCAGGAGTCCCCTCCTAGACATGATGCAAGACAGGACAAGTGGATTTAACAAGCAAGCAAGAAAAACCACCCACGGTGTCAAGGCAGGTCAAGTTAAATTATCAAGATAAATTATGTCAGGGTACTTGTCGGGAGTGCGCCACGACGGGCCACTATCATGTCAGGTTGGTCATGTCAGGAGTGCACCACTACGGGTCACTGTCGTGTTATGCTAGTTCTTGCCATACCAAGCCATGTACAACAGTCCTTCCAAATATATTAAGTAAAATCAAGTTCATGACAAAAGACGTAAGGATATAAAATGGGCATAAAATATCTAATAAAATATTAATATAAAGGACTATAGAAAGGCCAAGCTTAAAGAAATAAGACCAAACTCCAAGAGCCTGTGGGTTAAGCAAGGGGTCAGGGGAGCAGCGTACGAAAAGTCACGCACGCTGAGAGAGCAGCGTAGGTGAAAGTCACGCACGCTACAAGGAGCAGCTGCGTGAAAAGTCACGCATGCTACAGGGAGCAGCTGCGTGAAAGTCACGCACGCTCAAGGGAGCAGCTGCGTGAAAAGTCACGCACGTTCAAGGGAGCAGCTGCGTGAAAGTCACGCACGCTCAAGGAGCAGCTGTGTGAAAAGTCACGCACGCTCAAGGGAGCAGCTGCGTGAAAGTCACGCATGCTCAAGGGAGCAGCTGCATGAAAAGTCACGCACGCTCAAGGGAGCAGCTGCGTGAAAGTCACGCACGCTCAAGGGAGCAGCTGCGTGAAAATTCACGCACGCTCAAGGGAGCAGCTGCGTGAAAGTCACGCACGCTCAAGGGAGCAGCTGCGTGAAAAGTCACGCACGCTCAAGGGAGCAGCTGCGTGAAAGTCACGCACGCTCAAGGGAGCAGCTGCGTGAAAAGTCACACACGCTCAAGGGAGCAGCTGCGTGAAAAGTCACGCACGCTGAAGGAGACACGCTTCCAACAGGAAGCGTACTTAAGTCTGCGTACGCACGCGAGCGCGCGTAGCTCAGTGTGCGTGAGTTAAACAGCTCTGCACACTGCTCACAGTCTCCTCCAAACAGCAAGAACACCATGGATGAACCAAAGCTTCCAAGCATCATAACTTGGCCATCCGAACTCCAAATTCGGATTTCCAAAGTTCCAACTGGAGTGAAACTGAATGCTCTTGCACATGGGAACATCAAAACCCATGAAAATCCAACCAAAACAGCTCAAACCATGCAAAATCCGAAAATAGAAATAACTTAGATCTAGAGCAAAGGAGACTTCAAATCACAAAATACCAAGTTCTAATGTTGGTCACCATGTCCTAATCTAGCAAATAAACTAAGAAAATAGGGCTCTCATGAAGTGGCAAGGTGCACTTGCCTAGGGTTAGGAGAGTTGTGGAGGAAGGAGAAGAAGAAGAAGAAGGAAATTAATGGTGGAAGTTATGAGGAGAGAGAGTGGTAGGTGGGGGTTATAAAGAGGGAGAGTTGTGGTGGTTTGAGGGGTAGCATAGGCTAAGGTGATCCAATACCTATAAACCAACCAAACCGAACCAACCCAATCCAATTAAAATCGAACCATGCCAAAACCCAAAATACGAGAAATATCGAAATTCCATCAGTTGAGAAAAATAAAAATACATGCCAAAATCCAGATACGAGTATAAATACGAAATACGGGAAATATGAGAAATGAGGGTGACAACTCTACCCACCTTAAAAGAATTCCGTCCTCGGAATTTCATCAAGGAGCTAGAGATTGTCACGACAAGCTACACTAAGTACATGCAAGCTACACTAAGCAGTCCAATCATACAATCATACAATGCAAGCAAGGAAGGGAAAAGGTAAGGCATAAGAAAGACATTATACCTCACGAGTCAAACAGGTAGGGATATCGCGATCGGATGTCGTCCTCACGCTCCCACGTTGACTCATCCAGAGAGTGATGATCCCAAGCAACACGGACTAATTTAATAGTCTTGTTCTTGAGTATCTTCTCCCTCCGGCCCAATATAGACACGGACCTCTCCTCATACGAAAGGTTGGTACCAACAACCAATTCCGAATGGTCTAGGATGTGGCTCGGGTCCGGAATATACCGTCGTAATTGGGACACATGGAATACATCATGCACCTCACTTAGCGACGGCGGAAGAGCGAGACGATAGGATACATCTCCTACTCGCTCTAGAATATCGAACGGCCCTATATACCTAGGACTAAACTTTTCCCGCACGCCGAAGCGAATGACGCCGCGGTTAGGCGAGATCCTAAGGAATACATGGTCGCCGACAGCAAATTCTAAGGGACGCCGATGAGCATCGGCCCAATGGCGCTGGCGGTCCTGGGCAACTCGGAGGTGATCTCTGACCTTCCTGACCACTTCAACCGTCTGAAAAATCAACTCGGGTCCGAGCATCTGCCTCTCTCCGATATCGTCCTATGCTAGCGGGTATCTGCACTTTCTGCCATAGAGAGCCTCGAAGGGTGCCATCTGGATACTGGCCTGATAACTGTTGTTGTACGAGAATTTCACCAGGTGCAGATAATTCTCCCATAAACCACCGAAGTCAAGGGTACAAGATCTCAACATATCTTCAAGAGTCTGGATTGTGCGCTCTGATTGACCATCCGTCTGCGGGTGATAAGCTGAGCTGAATTGAAGGCAAGTCCCCAAACTCTTCTGTAAGCTCCGTCAAAAGTGTGATGTGAATCTTGAATCCCTGTCTGAGGTGATGCTGACTGGCACACCGTGAAGCCTGACGATCTGCCTGAGGTACATCTCTGCTAGCTGCGCCGTCGACTGTCCAACTCTGAATGGAAGAAAGTATGCCACCTTGGTAAGCCTGTCCACAATTACCCAAATAGCATCTCTGTCGGCCGAAGATCTGGGCAATCCGGTCACGAAATCCGTGGTTATATGTTCCCATTTCCATTCTGGGATCGGTAAGGGTTGAAGAAGTCCAGCGGGCCTATGATGTTCAGCTTTAACCTGTTGGCAAACCAAATACCGAGAGACAAACCGGGCTATCTCCCTCTTCATGCCATTCCACCAAAAATGCTGACGAATATCACGGTACATCTTCGTACCACCCGGATGAATAGAATACTGTGAACTGTAGGCTTCTGCCATGACTTTCTGTCTGATATCTCCACTAGGTACACAAAGACGAGTGCCGTGCCGAAGGGTACCGTCTTCATGGATACATAACTCTGGCCTTCTTCCTGCTTCACACTCTGCTCTGAGTCGCTGGATCTTGGAATCTGCTGACTGTGCCATCCGGATCCTCTCAACTATGCTGTACTGAACCTGTAGACTGGCCATCAATGCCATACTGGTTGGAAGAACCACCTCAATTCCCATCTTCTGAAGATCTGTCAATAATTTTGGTTGTGCCGTCAGGAGATAAACTCCGGCTCTCCTGCTCAATGCATCTGCTACAACGTTGGCCTTTCCGGGATGATACTGCAAATCCACATCACAATCCACCAATAGCTCGAGCCATCTTCTCTGCCGCATATTAAGGTCCTTCTGGGTGAAAATATACTTCAGGCTCTTATGATCAGTAAAGATCTCCACTCTATCTCCGTACAAGTAGTGTCTCCACAACTTCAAAGCAAACACTACCGCCGCCAATTCCAAGTCGTGGGTCGGGTAATTCTTCTCGTGATCACGAAGTTGGCGTGACGCATAAGATATTACCTTCCCATGCTGCATCAAGACACACCCTAATCCTCTGCCTGAAGCGTCGTAATAAACTGTGAATCCTCCGGTCCCATCTGGAAGGGTGAGAATGGGAGCCGTTATCAAACCTCGCTTCAACTTCTCAAATGATTCCTGACACTCTGTTGTCCAAACAAATGGCACATCCTTGCGGGTCAACTGGGTCATCGGCGCTGAAATCCTTACGAAATCTGAAACGAACTGCCGGTAGTAGCCGGCCAATCCAAGGAAGCTGCGAACCTCTGCCACTGAGCTGGGTACCGGCCATGACTCGATAGCCACAATCTTCTGGGGATCCACTTCCACTCCTCCTCGGGTAATGATGTGACCCAAGTACGAAATACGATCGAGCCAGAATTCGCATTTACTGAACTTGGCGTACAACTGATGCTCCCTAAGAGTCTGAATGACGACTCTGAGATGCTGCTCATGCTCTGCTTCACTCTTGCTGTAGACCAGGATGTCATCTAGGAACACGATCACAAATTGGTCCAAGTAAGGCATGAAAATACGATTCATGAGGTCCATGAATACGGCCGGCGCATTGGTCGCTCCAAAGGGCATAACAAGGAACTCCCAATGTCCATACCTCGATCTGAATGCTGTCTTCGGGATGTCCTGTTCTTTGACTCTGATCTGGTGGTATCCTGACCGCAAGTCGATCTTCGAGAACACTGAAGCCCCTCTGAGCTGATCAAACAAGTCATCTATCCTCGGAAGAGGGTATCTGTTCTTGATTGTCACCGAATTCAAGGTACGATAATCAACACATAGCCTGGACGTACCATCCTTCTTTTTTACAAGAAGCATCGGGGCTCCCCAAGGCGATCCACTAGCATGGATGAATCCCTTGGTCCTCAGTTCTTCAATCATCTTGTACAAAATCTCCAACTCTGAAGGCGCCATCCTATAGACTCGCTCTGACACTGGTGCTGTCCCGGAAATCAAGTCTATAGTGAACTCAATCTTCCGCTCTGGCGGCATCCCTGGAAGCTCCTCTGGAAAGACATCTGGAAACTCTTCAACTATCCGGGGTAACTGCACTGCTGCTACTGCCATCCGCAATGCTGGAGAAGATGGCTCCACTGCGCCTCTGAAAAACGAAAACTCTGGCTCGCCGGGGATACTAAAGACAACTCTGCCAATATGGCAGTCTATCCTAGCATACTGGTTCCTCAACCAATCCATGCCTAGGACTACATCATAGTCTGCCATAGGAAACTCTATGAATCTAGCGGAGAACTCCCTACCGCTAACTACGATCCGACACGAGGAAAACACTCGATCTACTCCCACAAGGCCATTACCAGTAAGTATATTGAGCCTCACTGATAATGACTCGGGCTCCAATCCTATCCGTGTCGCGAATCGTGCAGACATGAATGAATGCGATGCACCAGAATCAAATAATACCGAAGCTGGAATGGAGTTGACGAGAATAGTACCTGCCACTACCTCACCTGGTACAACTTCTTCTTCCATAGCCATCATCATGGCCTGACCTCTAGCTGCGGGTCCCCTCTGCTGGAAACCTTTTTGCCTATTCTGGGTCTGAGCTTGGGCTTGTGCATACTGTTGGGGGTGCTGTTGCTGGAATGCCTGAGACTGAGGCGGCAAGGGCCTCGAAGACTGATACTGCTGCTGCTGAACTTGTACTGGGGTCGGTCCTCTCACCAAAGAACTAGAAGGGTTGGATGCTGATGAACCACCCCTATTCGGGCAAGCCCGTATCCTATGATCTGCTGCTCCACAAGCCAGGCACAATTCCTGCGCCCTGCGACAGTCTGTCACCACATGCCCTGGCTTCCCACAATGAGAACATCCTATCGCGGAAGTCTGCTTCTGCTTCTGCTGCTGCGGGTACATCGGGGTCGAATGCTGAACCGACGTCACTGAGGCCGCCCGCCTCGGAGTTCCAATGGTCAAACTTCTAGCTGTCGGGGCTGGAGCTGATGATTGGTGCATCTGGCTGTGGGACCGCTTCCGACTTCCGGTCCTATCTACGATCCTCTGGGAGGTATACTCATGTCTCCTAGCTGCTCTCAAGACTGCATCGAACATCTGGTGCTCGAACTGCTTAACCGCCAATAAGATTTCCAAATGCAGTCCCTGCTGGAACCGCTGGGCCCTATCAAACTCGGTCGCCACCAAGGTGGAGGCAAACCTACTGAGTCGAGAAAACTCCGATGTATAACTGTCGACTGTTCTGCCTCCTTGCTTCAAGTTGGTAAATCTGGTCTGCAGGTCGTACCGAGCCACAGCATCAAAATACTTTGTCTGGAATCTCTCTCTAAACACTGCCCAAGCAATGGGTGCCACTAATCCCATGGCCTGCGCCGCCCACCAATTGCGAGCCAAGTCCAACAACTGCAGGCGTACCACCGCCACCTTCTCATTCTCGGGTGTCCTAGCTGCTTCCAGAATCACCTCGGTATCCTTAAGCCATGCATCCGCGACAATCGCATCCTCGGTGCCGTCGAAGAAAGGAGGGTTCAAGCGCTTGAAGCTGTTAGCCGTCTGGTGTTTGCCATTAAAATTATTTTGATTGAAATCTTAATACAAACAGAACAGTGATATAATATAGGACTTAGATGTAGTCCTAGGAGTACACTTTTGTTTAAGCTGGGTCCTTAGTGCCAATGGAGCGAGTGGTAATGCGTTGACTCCGTTGACCGGCTGACGACGGTTATCGGTTCTCTGAAGGTGTTGATTGCTCTGGGTGCTGGAGCTTGCTGAGAGGAGGAAGACGTTGAGTGTCTAAAACTGCCTCTCGGTGATTCTCTGTTGTGGATTCTTTTTGAGTCTTGTGTGTTCTGAGTCTCTGTGTGTGTGTGAAGGAGATGATCCTTCTATTTATAGTTTTGCAGACTGGCTGCTCATGCGCGCATGCAGGATACGCCGGTGTGGGGACGCCACGTGGAGGTTGCTGATGGAGGCACACGGATGCTGCGCCCTGATCGAGGGGGAGAACTCTTCATACTGCTGTTGTGAGCCGGCACGTAGCAGAGAGAAGATCTTTCCGTTGCTGAAATCTTGGATGAGTTGAGTCAAAAGACACGTGTCATCGACTCATGGTTCGAAGATCTCGGATTTGGTGGAGAGAAGTGATCTGGTGAGCTGCGCCTTGGATTGGGCACAAGAGGAGGCTGCGGCTCATAACCTTTAGGAGTTACAAACCATTTGGGGCGCATGGCTTTTGAGGCGCATGCAGGCGACTTTCCTTCTGTCTTTCGGGATCAGAGAGCAGTCTGAGGCGCATGGCTTTTGAGACGCATGCTAATTTGGACGCATGGCCGTAGAGGCGCATGCTGATGGTGGAGTGGCCACGTGGCAGTAGCCGTGGAAATAAAGTCATGATGATGCTGACGTTGCCGACGCTTCGTTTTCTGAATAAAGCTGTCAACTGTTCAAACTTTGGGAGGCGTGCTGCCAACTCTGTCAGTTCAGTATTTAATGTTGGTGACGTTCGATGGACAGCTGAGTGGGCGTATCGGTTGGCGTTCCACTCGGTATGGAGATGTGTGAGGGTGCACCCTCTGTAATGCGCCGAGTACTGCAGGGCGCGTCTGTGTGATGCGCCTGATGCCGAAGGGCGCGTCCGTGTGATGCGCTGTCTGGCTGGCGCATCGGATATGTCTTTTAATGATGCGGCTGTCTCGCTCTTCGAGTGCCATAAATAGCCGTTTGGCTGAATTCGAGGCGTCCGGTTCATCCATTTAATGTAAATTTATTGCACGGAATTCGGAGGGCCATCCACTTGGCGTGTGGGTTTGATCTGCCCGGCCTATAAATAGTGGCATGGAAAGAAGATTTGCTTCTCATTCCCTCACGTTCTTCCAATATGAACTTGAACATGCGGGTGCATTCTGTTGACGAAGTGCTCCCGAGGGTGAAGATGAGACGCTGTGTTGTCTTCGATGCTCTTGAAGGTGACTGTTACATCCAAAAGACGGAGTCGAGGGCTTCCGAGGCAGGCGGAAGGTGCCTGTTGCATCCAAAGATAGGGATGCTCGGGCCTTGTCCCCGTTATTCCGGAAGAGCCGTAGATCGGAATGGCGGTGCTAGGCTCTCTCTTCCTTCAAAGTGGGGTTTCCCCACTTTGATCGTGTTGAAAGCTGCTCCTTTAGCCGCGGTTTCGATCACGGTCTTCCTTCGGCTTTGGAGGCTCTTTCGAAGCCTCCCCTGGCCACAGCATTTGCGGTGCTCTTCTCTTCCTTGGTTCCAGCCAGAGGGTTAAATGCTTTACTTGGCGAAGCACTTATCAGGTGAGCCTGGCTGGAAGAGCGGCACATAACTGGGCTCTGCTCGGCCAGGTGAGCCTGGCTGGAAGAATTTGGCTGAAGGGATGCACATAGCTGGGCTGCTGAAGGGATGCACACAACTGAGCTGGATGTACATGACTGAGCTGCTGAAGATATGGTGGGATGCGCCTGGTTGGAGGCGCATGATGTCTGCTGCGCCTGACTGACAGCGTATGGTGACTGGCAGCGCATGATGACTGCTGCGCCTAACTGGAGGCGCATGGTGGCCGCTGGCTGTAGACTTAGGATCTTTTCTTTGTAGAAATTCTCCTTTGTACAACCTTTTCTAGACATGTAATAGACTTTTATATATAAATAAAAAGTCCTTTTTCAGATGTCCATGGTTATTGACTTTGCTGTGAAGTGTTCTGTGTGAGTCTTGGCGCATGTAGTATCTGGCGCATGGGCATTCTGGTTGTGAAATTCCATGCTTCTACAAGACCCCTTCAAAGTTTTCAAAACTTTTGAATAAGTTTTGGAATACTTTGAATAAGAAGCATGGAGGTCAGGACGCATGATTTCTGGGCGTATGCCTGTTCGGCGCATGCTCTTCTCAGTTAATGATGATGGTGCCTCGGTAACCGAAAAGATTAATGATGATCTTTTGGTTTTATTTGCTGCTATCCCTGCACAGAACCCGAGGTGACGGCTGAGATCACACGTCATCTGTTCACGTGTGCGACCAAGCCCTATAAATAGGTAAGAGTTGGAGAGAGAAAGGGTTCTTCTTCTCTGTGCCTCTGCTTTAGAGTTTCTTCTTCAAAACCCTAACTTCTCCTTCCTCGAGAGAATGGCTCCCAAGACTCCTCGCGGTGCTGCCGGCAAGGGAAAGGAGAAAGCGAAGGAGTCCGCGGAAGTTGCGGCGGCTGTCGTTCCCCGTCGGCCTGTCGAAGTTCGGCCGGAGGTGGTTGGTAAGTCTCATTGTCCGTACGTCAACGCACATAGGCCTTGAGTCTTTAATGATGTGCCGCGGTCTTTGCCCACCGACGCGCATGAGTTTAAACCCTGGTGATGCGCCGAGGCTATACTGCTGACGCGCATGGGTTCAAACCCTGATGATGCGCCGAGGCCATACTGCTGACGCACATAGGCTCAAACCCTGATGATGCGCCGCAGTTTTCTCCTTTAGATACATTGTGTGTTCTCTTCTGACTTTTTCTGATCTTTTACTAGTGTCGATGGCAATCCCGCTCTTGAGTGAAGTTTTCTTGGAGGCTGCCTTCAACCAAATGGGAGTAGAGCATAACGAGGAAGTGATAAACCCTGCTCAAGATGCTCTTATGCTGGATCAGCCTCCTGAGAGAATGACCCTAATCCGTGAACAGCAGTATTGGTTCCTCAAACGGATGATGGAGCGTGGAGTCATTAAACCTTCCACATCTGATAAAGTGACCTTCCTGAAGCCTGAGTTCCTGTTTGGAGACCGTCTCACTTCTACTGATTCGTCAGTACTGAAGGTCAAGGAGGACTGGTTCTTTACTGCGAATGGAGTGCATATGACTGTTAAGCAACTTGAACGTCAGTGGCCTTTGACGTCCTTCTGTCGCCTTGTTTTCCAGAGGAGGATGTCTTGGGAGCTTACCCCTTCTCAGGGGGGAGCGGTGACTGGTGTCATCCAAATTGATTCTACTTCCGACCAAAGGGATGCTTTGACCGTTGTACGGTCTGGGTCTTCTTACACTTGGCGGACTTTACGTCCTGGGAGCCTCTACAGTGATGTACCCATTGATACGTTTGCTTATAGTGCTTCGACTTTTACACATCGTATGTTTTTGATGGAACATTCCTACCCGACAGGAGAGTTTCGGGTGGAGGGTTGGTGCCATTACGTCTCCAAATGGGATAAACTGACGCTCTGGATCTTGTCGCGGTTTTGGACTGAGCTCCGAGAGATCGGGTTGACTGCCGCGATCCGTGCTACCCAGGCGGGTGTTGACCTTAATAGGCACATGTTCCTCGCACTCCTGGAGATGTTTGATATCCATACTGGGACCTTCTTTACTCCGGTAGGGGAATTAGGGTTCGCACTTCATGAGATGTATGAGGTGTCTAAACTCCCTTGGGGGTCGGAGCCCTATGAAGAGTACTTTCCAACCAATGAGGAACTTCAGGTCCTGGGGGACAGAGCTGATGAGATGACGGCCGTCTTCAAGGAAGTGGCGAGTCATCATTACTATGTGCAGAGAAGGGATAAAAGCGGGTCGCAGCCCCATGTGACCGCTTGAAGAGATTATGTCTTTAGACAAGACAAAGAGGATTCTTCGAAGTTTTCTACTCCGCCGGCGCTCTCTCGTAGCGAGGTGCTGTCCGAAATGAGCACGTTAGGGGAGAAGAATCCCTGAGGAAATGAAGACCAGCAGTCAGATGCACGCTCCTACAGCTGCTTCTGGCACCTTGCTTATCCAATGTCATCCAAGGCGATTTTGGTCGCCTATCTGATGATATGGCTCCGGGATTGCGTGTTCGCAGGTGGATCCGGTGCCGTCGAGAGGGTTACTCGAAACTTAATCCTGCCAGCCGTAAAATTGGTCTTCGGCCGGCGCTTGGCTCCCCTTCCTGCAATGGTATGTAACCTGCAGCGAGGTTTGCGAGAGTTTGCTGGAAATGTGATTCATGATAGAGGCAGAAAAAATAACTTTCCGCGCGCCGAATTGCCGTTTCACTATTTGATGGGATGGCTGATTCTGCATCATCCCAGTGTGATGAGCCCAGGCTCGAAAGGAGATTATAAGGCTGGAGATGCATTCCTTCGTCGTTTCCATCGGAGGAGCTGGTCGTATACCGGTGTCCCGGTTTGTAGAAAGGTTTTATCCCGTCTTCAGGGTTGGGAGATCACCAAAGTTGGTCCCATCTATTTGGGTTTTGAGGCCAACGAGGATTTAAGGGACCTGGGCGAAGGTACCACCACTCTGCCTCAATGGGGATTCCGCTGGTTGCAAAGTATCCGGCCGTCCCATCTGGTGTACCGGAACAGGAATCAGTGCTACCTGGAACCATACTTGCCGAGCCGCTTTGCGCGGCAATTTGGTTATGCTCAGATGATGTTGGATAACCCCAGTAATACCCTGGGGTATGTTGGAAGTTTGTTGGATGGTGCACGAGCTTGGCATTACTATAATGCCGGATGTACCGGAGCTCGTTTTACGTTGCCCGTCCCCGATCCGCGGCCGCCCATTCTTTACTCGGCCGCCAAATTTTACTGTGTTACGGCTGCCCCGCCCTCCGAATATGACAGGGAGACCAGCCTTATCGCAGGCACCCAGTTAGCAGCGACTGGGGATACGCCAGTGAAGGCCCGGCCGCATCGTCCGTCAGGGGTGGGTCAACGGAGTGCCCCCTCCGTATCACAAGCAGAACCCTCGGGCGATCGATCGAAACGATGTGCAGATACAGGGGCTGAATCTCTTGTGTCGAAGAAGCAGAAGAAGGCATCGTTACCGACGGTGTCATCGGATTCGGCGTCCGAAGAGGTAAGGACATCCTACTAAACCTAATTTTGGTTCCGCCACTTATGAGGCCCCATCTTCTTTTGTAGGAGCCGCTAAAAAGAAAACCTCGTACCCCAAAGTCGGGTGGGAGTAGGCGAGAAGAGATGGCGAGCTCGCCTGGAGTGCATATCCCGCCGACAATGATGTCTCTCATGGAGGAAGATCCGGAGGATACTATCATCGTGGAGGTTCCGGTATCCCCGGGTTATGTCAGGAGGGAACCTGAGGGTGCAGCAGCTTCCGAGGTGACGAAGGCCACAGCGGAGGCTTCACATATCGAAGGTTTAGCAAGTGCACAGCTTCCTGGTGATGAAGAGGAATGGAGTTCATCATCTTCCGATGACATCGCTCCGGAGCTGCAGGAGTCTGTTGCGGGGGCAGCAGAAGTAGTGAGGATAGAGGAGAGGGTTGATTCCCCTCCTGGTCATGATGAAGGAAGGTCGGCTGAATCATTGCCAAATCCTTCCTTGGCTTCAACCATGGACATAGAGATGGCTACCGATCAGGCGGTAGCGACAGATTCTGTCCCTGTAGAGGGACTTGAGAAGAATGAGACCCTTCTGCCGGTCTTGTCTCCTGGGGCTGGCCAGGAGATAAATGTTGATCTCCCCGTTTTACCGGAGGAGGTAGCTGATGCTGATAGAACGTCGGGGGTAGAAGAGGTGGCCGTTGACGTCGGTGATTTCTTCGGGCTTGAGAAGGGTAAGGGTGTGGAACCCTCTGTTGCTTCTTCCACTTGGGGTACTATCACGACGCATGTGCCGGCTCCTTCTGTTCCATCGGCTCCTCGGGCTAGCAGTCTGGGCCCTGTTGATGAAGAGCCTATTGCTGCCGAGGTTGAAACCTCTCAGATCGAGGTTGGCGGATCTTTCTCCGGTCCACAAATTGTAGTAGCTCCCCCAACTCCTGCTATGACGCCGCAGGTGCTGGCGGATGCCGACGAGTATGTGAAGTTCCTCGTCGAGGGAGTGTACAAAATACTGGAGAAAGGTGTATCTGCAGTGATGGATGCCAAGGGGAGCTTTGCGACAGTAAAAGCTTTGGCAATGCCTTGTATCGAGCTGATCCGCGTTCACCAAGGCCATGACCATATGGCCGAAATTCTGGAGGTTTCGGTGATTGAGCTGGACGAGCGGCTCGCGGAACTGCAGCGCATCCAACGAAATGACCTCTCTGTCTTGATAGATGCAGAGATAGGGAAGTTGATGGCTGAAATCGAGGCTTCCCATCGAGCCGATGTGAGCAGTTGGGAGCGTGAAGTGGCTGGGACTGAGGCTGCGGCGGAGCAGTTGTCTCAATCTATGGAGAAGACGACGGAGAAGCGGGCTGCGGTGGACGCTAACATCGCAGAGGTTGATGCTCAGATGCGCCGCCTTGAAGACCAGCGGGCCCAACTTCAACTAGAAGCTGATCGTGTCCTGGCTGAACACGTGGCATTCAAGCAGGAGGAAGCGACTCTTACTCAGCGGACCCTTGCTTTGGCTCAGCAGCGACGACAGCTTGATGAGAAGTATGAGAGTAAAACTTCTGCTGAGGCTGTCGGATTAATGCGTCAAGAAGCCGAGCTGCGAGTCCAGGCGACTGTGGAAACTCGCACTGCCGACCTGAGACGTCGAGTCAGAGAGCTCTCATCCCACCCTGGAGAGGATCGGGGACTGTAGCTTCTCTTCTTTTTATGTGTTTTTGCAACTCTTGCTGGGGAAATAGCGTATTTCTGTACTCCCTTCTTTGAAAAATAAAGAAATACACTATCTCTTTTTTTTTTGTGATGTGTTCATTTTTTGATCTCATGAACTTGATGATTTATGTGGACCTATTATCTTTTGCGCACCTTGGTTTTTAGGTACAGATAATAAGTTTGAAGGAACCAACATGTTTGCTCAGAGGTAATGTGGACATGGCAATCATTAGGTTCAAATGATAGAATTTTCCTACTCAGAGGTATTTATGGACGTGGCAGGAATGATCCTAGGGGATACGCTGAACAACTCAGAGGTAATGTGGACGTGGAAGTTCTGCGATCAATGTACGACAACACAGGAGTTGTTTGTACGGGATGTTTACTCAGAGGTAATGTGGACGTGGTAAACATGAAGGATAGCGTAAGCTCACGAAAATGTAAGGTTCCGCTTTGTAGGATGTAGAGAGACAACTCAGAGGTAATGTGGATGTGGTTATCTTTCTACGGAAGGATGCCACGGAACAGCTGGGTTCCGGAAGCGTTTGATTTTGTGAAAAGAGGTTGTTTGGAAAAATACATGTCTTAGAGGATGTCAAGAATAGTACTTCTTTAGGAACTTGCCGTTGATGGGCATCATGAACAAGTCCCCATTGGGTTTGGCGAGGCGGTAAGCACCGTTTGAGTATACCGTCTCAATGATGAAGGGTCCTTCCCATTTGGGCTCGAATTTCTCTGGTGTCTTGTGAGTTAACACCATTGGCCTTCTGACTGCTAAAACCAGGTCGCCAACTTGGAAAGTTCTTTGCTTGACCTTCTTGTTGAAAGCCTGTGATATACGGGCTTGGTAAAGTTCGATGCGTTGTTGAGCTAGAAGACGCTTTTCGTCAAGTGCCTCCAGTTCCCGCAGACGACGACGTTGATTGTCTTCTTCTGTGAGATCGTTTGTGATTGCCACGCGGAGCGAAGGTATCTGTATCTCGAGAGGCAGTACTGCTTCGCTTCCGTAGACCAGGGAGAATGGAGTGTTGCCTGTTGGGGTCCGTACCGTTGTGCGGTAGGCCCAAAGGCATTCGCCAAGTTTTTCGTCCCAGTCGCGTTTGTTGGATGACACGACCTTTTTGAGTAGCCTGACGATAGTTTTGTTGAACGCCTCGGCCAATCCGTTTGCTGCCGGATTGTAGGCGGTTGAGGCCACATTTTGAATGCGATTCTTGTCACAGAACCTGCTGAAAATGTGGCTGATGAACTGGGGACCATTGTCATGAATGATTCGCCTGGGTACTCCGAAACGGTAAATGACATGGTGTTTGATAAAGCTGACCACCCTGGAGCTTTTTACTTCCGCTAGTGGGACTGCTTCCGTCCATTTGGAGAAGTAATCGGTGATGGCCAGGATGAAACGATGTCCTCTTGATGAAAGAGGGGTGATTGGTCCTACAATGTCCATGTCCCAGGCTTCGAATGGCCAGGAGGCGACTGTAGGATGTAGAGGTTCAGACGGTGTATGTATGAAGTCTGCATGAAGTTGGCATGCATGGCACTTCTTAGCATATTCCACTGCGTCGGCGACCATGGTTGGCCAGTAGTAGCCCATACGTCGCAGTCGATCTTGCAACTTAGGACCTGGTTGGTGAGCTCCGCAGGTTCCGTCATGAGCTTCTCGAAGAGCTTCGGCCGCTTCTTCGTTAGACAGGCATCGAAGGAGAAGCCCGTCGAAGGAGCGTCGGTACAGCGTTTTAGTGGCTGTATCGTAGTAGAATCGAAGAGAGCGTCTCCTGACTGAGACGGCTTCCTTCGGGTCTTCCGGAAGGATTCCGTAGATGGCGAAGTCGATGAACGGGAATCTCCAGTCTCGGACATTAACATCGATATTTGTTGGCACGGCGTGAGCCATCTGCAAACATAGGTTGTTTCTGGGACAAATCAAGTCTCGGCCAGTTACCGTGACATAGTGTTGAGTCCCAAGGGGCGCGGCCAATGAGGCTGCGAGGCCAGCCAGAGCGTCAGCCTCCAAGTTTTGTAGACGGGGTACATGTTCGATGAAGAACCCAGTAAAGGTTGAAATGATGTTCAATGCAACTTCATGGTAAGGGATCAAATCTTCATGGCGAACTTTGTATTGCCCCCGAATTTGGTTTACGACGAGTTTCGAGTCGCCGTAGGCTTCCAGATGATCCACCCCCAGCTGTTGTGCTAGCTGGAGTCCCATGACGAGTGCGTTGTACTCAGCAACATTGTTGGAGCACGGCTTCAAAAGAGAGTATGCGCGCTGGATGACCAGCTGATCGGGGGAGACCAAGACTACCCCCACTCCTGCGATGATTTGGCCGTTGGGGCCCGTTCTTGAAGCGCCATCGAAGAACATCCGCCAAACGGGACTTCCTTCAGTGACGTTTGATTCTTGGACTTCATCCGGGATGTCTTCATAGAGTTTTGAAGATTTTGGGATGGGGTGTGCAGCTAAAAAGTCGGCCAGAGCCTGACCCTTGACTGCCTTCTGCGGGACAAACACCATGTTGTATGGCGTTAGTAGGATCGCCCATGTAGCCAGCCGGGAGTTTAATGACCCTGGCTTCGTCATGAGAACTCTGAGTGGATTGACTCGGGAGATGACGTGAATTGTCTGGCCCGAGACGTAATGGCGAGTCTTCTGAATGGCAAACACCAAAGCCAAGCACTCCTTTTCAACGGGGTTGTACCGGTGTTCGGCCCCGATGAGTGTTCGACTGAGGTAGTAGATTGCTTGCTCGTAGCCTGCATCGCTGTTTTGAGCCAGTAAAGCGCCGAGGGAATGATCCATGGCACGGACGTAGAGGAGGAATGGTTTGCCGGCGACAGGTGCCACTAGGACTGGCGGGCTTGTCAAGTAAGCCTTGATGTCGTCGAAAGCCTTTTGGCACTCCTCTGTCCAGACGTAAGAGACTCCCTTCTTCATGAGCTGAGTAAAGGGTTGACATTTACCGGAGAGGTTTGCTATGAACCTCCGGATGTATGCCAGACGTCCCTGTAAGCCCCGAAGTTCTCGAAGGTTTTTCGGAGGGTCCATGTTGAGGATGGCTTTAGTCTTCTCGGGATCGACATGAATGCCTTTTGCCGTGATGACAAAGCCCAAGAATTTGCCGCTAGAAACCCCCAGGAAGGATTTAGCGGGGTTCATTTTGAGTTGATGTGCCCGCATGAGATCAAAGACCGTCCTCAGGTCCTGTAGGTGATCTCTTTTGAGGCGGCTCTTGACTGCGATGTCATCAACATAGCACTCAACTGTCTTGCGAAGATGTTGACGGAAGATAGTACTCATCGCTCGTTGGTATGTTGCACCGGCATTCTTCAAGCCGAAGGGCATTACTGTGTAGCAGAAAACACCTTTCGGAGTCCTGAATGACGTGTGTTTTGCGTCATCGGGGAACATCTTGATTTGATAGTAGCCTGAATACCCGTCCATGAAGGACATGCGTTCAAAGCCACATGTGTTGTCGATCATTACATCGGTGATTAGGAGCAGGAATTCATCCTTCGGACAAGCAGAGTTGAGATCCCTGAAGTCGATACAGACTCGTATTTTCCCGTTCTTCTTGGTGACAGGGACGACGTTGGCTACCCAGTCCGGGTGTTGTTCCTCACGGATGAAGCCACTGGTCAAGAGCTTGTCCACCTCCTGATCGATGGCATTCATGATGTCCGGGCGGAAGCGTCGCTGTTGTTGTTTGATAGGTTTGGCATCTGGTAAGATGTTCAACCTATGCATCGCGATCTGTGGATCGAGACCCGGCATGTCTTCGTAGCTCCAGGCGAAGACGTCAATATACTCTTTAGCCAGTTGGACTAAAGATTCTCGGTCTTCTCCTTCCAAGCTTTTGCTGATGAAGATGGGTTTAGAAGAAGACCCATCCCCGAGGTCGATCTGCTCGACTTCGTCTTCGGTGGGAGGTTCTCGTAACTCAAAACGAGACTCCCATTGTTCTCCTAGGCGCTGAGCCCAGGGTTCCTCTTCGAAGGGTTCCGGCGGTTGGTCTTCGCCTTCATCTTTCTGAGGTTGCGCCGATGTCATGTTAGCTGACAGCACTTTCCTGAAGACTGATCCGATACTGGTATCGGAATCCCATGTCGATGCTTCAGACGAGTGGGAATGTTCTATGTCTTCTGCGTCTAAACTCTCTGGAGTTGATGGCGGCGTGACATAGCCTAACCCCCGTCGAGTCCGATTATAGTAATCCTGTGGCTTTCCATTGGGCATCGAAAGCCGGACAGGGAGATGCCGACCCTTGCCGTAGTTTAAGCCTTTGTTGCTTTTCAGGTCGTAGCCCATCTTTTGGATGATGTGCTTAGCCGCATCTGTGTACCGATAGACTTGTACTCTGCCGGTATCAGGTTCGGGCTCGATTGACGGGAGGTCCCGTCGACGCTCGATTTTGCCCGAGATGATGGTGCCTTGGTCTCGGCTCCGTGGAGGGACTATGAAGACTCCTTGAGACGGGACTATTTGATTATGGTAGACGGTCGTTACTTGTGTTTGCAACGACCGTAGAGCGTTGTCTACTGTATACATGGCATTCCAGTATGGAAGACAAGAATAATTGAAAGACACTCTATTATTGATAAAGTACGAGATTTTATCCCGTGGGATTACATTGTCGAAGGAGGGTGCGTCTACATCAGCGGAGATATATTCGCCAAGCTCCTCATCTGTAAGCACTGGGGCCGGATCAGGAGAGTCCTCCACCACTCTGACTTTGGGGTCTGAGAGGGTTATGTGAGCCCTCTCCGGCACCTTGGATGACTTTAAGACGCACCTTGAGAGGTGCCTCGGTTGCGCCTCCGATGAGTGGTGCCTTCCCTTGTAATTTTACCACCAGGGGAGCCGCTGTTTGAGGTGGCTTTCCCTTGAGGCGTATCTTCAGGGGAGCTTCGTGAGTCGGTGCTTTCCCTGATAGCTTGATGCTCATTGAAGGCGCCTTCTGGGGAGGCTTGCCCTTCAATCGGATTTTCAAGGGGGCGTCGGGAGTCATTTCGGGCTCCATGTCCGGCTCTGTTGCCGTCTCTGCCTCATCATCAGCGTCATTGGCTTCCTCCTCGTCAATGGGCTTGTACAAGTCGGAATCGGTGAAGTAGACCTCAATCCCTTTGAAGGGATCGATATCTGCAAACTCCGTCCGGATGACGCCGTTGGTGGATACATATTTCATGCATTGGTGGAGCGTGGAGGGCACCACCATGTACTCATGTAACCATGGTCGTCCGAGTAAGATGTTGTAGTTGACTTCGGCATCCACCACATAACAAGTCACCTCAGTTTTGAGGCTGTCGATGTGACATTTCAGCCGGATCTTGCCCAGTGGCTCGCTCTTGCTAGCGTTGAAGCCACTGATGGTCGTATTGGAGGGCGCCAGCCGGTATATTGGGATCCCCAGCTTTGATAGCAGCGCCTTTGGAATGATGCTTAGGGAAGACCCCGGATCGATCTGAATCCTGCTCACCTTTACCGAACCGATGTACCCTGTGTAATACAACGGTCGGTTATGTCGGTGATGCTTGAGCAGCATGTCTTGTTGGGTGAAAGTTATGTTTGGGATAACTTCATCCGCACAATGACAGTGTGCACAAGTAGTTGGGAGGTCTTCAGGCTGCTTGACTTGACTGAGAAAGGATTCGGCATCCTTCAGAGCTTCGCAGAGAGCTTCTCGGGAGTCCTTAGAGAGACGCAGGAGCTCGAACAAAGATAAGCGTACAGGAGTACTGGCCAGTTGCGCCAGAATGTCAAAATTGTGGGGCTTGGCTAGCCCCGAAGCATTTTCTTTCCGCAGAGGTCTGTCGAAACAGGCCTCCACTTGCTTTTGTTTATTGGCTGCTGAGGGCTTGGATGGACCCTCCTCAGGGATGGTGCCAGGAGGCACCACTTCGGCGGCAGCTTCACCGGGCTGGGAGTTCTGTTGTGCATGCGTCTGCACAGGAAGCGCCTCTTCCGTTGAAGAAGAGACCGTGCGGCAAGACTTGATCTTCCTGTCTTTTGCTTTGGAGGTAGGGCGTACCTCCGGTTGAGTTACCTCGAAGACGAGGTCGGGATGAACCCAGAGGACCTCTCCTCGAGATGTGGTGAGTGGGACAAGTCCACTCACATTGTCACGGTTGGGTGGCAAGTTCACCACCTCCATTGTCGCCTTAGGGATGGGGACGACGCCATCTTGTGTGGTAGTCGGCGGCAAGGTGCCGAACTGAAATGACACCACATTAGCTGACACCGTCTTCTCTTCATAGTCGACGGAGATTACATCCGCATTGATCATGCGCTGGATGTAATTTTTGAGGACGTAGCAGTCCTTAGTCGGGTGTCCGACAAACCGATGGTAGTGACAGTACCTCAGGTTATCCACTTTCTCGACTTCATCGAGCCGCTTCGGGTCCGGAAGCTTGATCTTGTCACCCTGCTTCAGTATCTCAAAGAGTTGCAGGGTGTCGTCATCATTGAACGAATAAACCTCCTTGGGTCTCGGTGCCAGTGGAGGCTTTTGAGTAGGCACAGATGCGCCCTTCGAGGCATTAACAATGACTGCCTGTTTCCCCTTTGTTTCTCGTCCGGAGTTGTTGATTGCGGACTTTTTCCCCTTATCGTCAAAGGCGGGGAAGCTAACACCCAGAAGACGTGCATTGGCCGCCTTCTTCTCTGCAGCTTCAGCTTCGATGATTAGGGAGCTCCAGTCGGGAGGGAGAGTAGAGTTAAGCCAGAGCTTTACTGCAGACAACATGTTCATACTGCAAGCGGAGAGAAGCGCATGCTCTGGCATGCCTGGAGGTAGCCTGAAGCAAGCCTGACGAAAGCGTTCGATGAATGCCCGAACCGTTTCCTTGTCCTTCTGGCGTATCTCAATGAGAGACGCCATCGTCATGTCCTTCCCACCGTCGTAGAAGCGGTCGAGGAAGAGGCGTGTCAGGTCGTCGAAGGACGATATGGAATTATCGGGGAGGCTGCAGTACCAGTCATACGCCACCCCTTTCAGGGCCCCAACAAAGAGATGCCCTGTCTGCGACTGGAAGTACGTCAGGTACCGTCGTGGAGAGTCCTTCCCGTCATACGGCGTGAGTGTTTGTGGTTTATACTTTGGGGGATAAACCACCTTGTTCCACTCAATGGGATAAGGCTGGGGAATGCCCATCTTCTGGCGCTCCTCCTACCTGTTCTTGGACTCGAAGCGCTCCCGCAGATCTTTGATCATTTCGACCACGTCCTCCGTGGAGCTAGGAGAAGGAGGTACCACCTGGAGTGGAGCGTTTGAGGGCTCCGACGTCCGGGGTGCTTCTGTGTCTGAGGGTGTCCGTTGGAGGGGTACACTCGACTCTCCATTGGCTCCTGGGTCGGGACCATTTGAAGGTGTCCTGATCAAGGCCGACCGCATCTCAAATACTGCTTGAGTCAGCGCTTGCATTGAGGCAGAGAGGGTTTTGAGTCCTCCCTCTAGCGAGTCTATGCGCTGGACAATGTCCTGTGGTGGCGCATCAGTCTCAAGATCACCCCCGGTCATGTATACTGTCATAACACGACCGAAAGTGGATGGATTAGTTGAGGCTTCGCTCTCAGCCTCGCTCTCATGTGGGGGAGTCACTTCTCCTGGTGTTTGGCCACCCCCAGCCACATTCTGGAGTTCGTCTTCGACAGGCGCATCTGCAAGGGCCTGACTGCCCTCAGCGATCCGCCGCAGCTGTGCTTTGGACATCTTCGTCTTCGGAAGGAGGCTCGATCTGGCTACCCCCCGCTCCCGTAGGAGCGATCGTCCTCGCTAAGGCGTGATGCCGCACGGGCCTAGGTTGCACCCGTACAAGGCCAAGTCCAGAAACGGCCGATTTGAGTCTAGGCCACAGAGTCGCACAGAGTGTCCCCATTTGCAGCGGAAGTAAAAATGAACACAAGTAGAAGCGAATCCAAATCTCTTTATTGAATTTCAAGAAGTTTACAAGCGGCGCTAGGCCGATATTACAAATCGCTCAAGCTCTCTCTCTGAAACATAAAAGGCGTGCCAAGTGGCTTACAACATGGAATGATACATGGCGATGTTCCGATACATTATGTCCTGTATAGGGTGCTTCAGCTTCTTGCAACGTTCCAAGGCCCCAGAGTTGGCTCCGCGCCTTGACACGTTCGATGGAAGCTCCGCACCCGCCGGCGTCTCCTGCTATCTTGCAAGCATACTGTGGGGTTATCAGTACATTGTTATGCACTGGTGGGGAGGCTAGCTCGCCCACAATGCCATCATTACCAAACACGTTCCATTTACTTTTGTGCATCTCTATCATTCATTGTCTTTCTAATCTTGCCTCAGGATCAGTTTCATAGCATATTGCATAGCCTATCTCGTGTTACCGAACTCAAGTGTCGCATAAAAATACATGTACAACTTACCCATACTTACCGTCCGGCCTTTCCTGTTCAATGTAAACCAAGTTAAACAACAATTCATGTATAATAACATAACACGATTCATGTACGCATTCAATATCGAGTGTGTGTCCATGTCTCGGGTTCTAGTGCGTCGTGGGCATGTTCTAGCACGTCGTAGGCACGTTTTAAAGTATTACAATTCAAGCATGTTCTGGATATTACATTCAAGCATGTTCAGGAGTGTTACATATCGAGCATGTTCAGCATGTTACATTTCAAGCATGTTCTGAGTGTTATATTTCGAGCATGTTCAGGAAACACTTCATTTAGTTAACTTAGACTACTTTGATTTCAATGCAAGAACTTGCACGTGGATTGCCACCAGCATAGTCCACTTAATCTACATGCACGGGTCGCTGGCTTTACAAGCTATTTAGGACATTCCCCTGTGGCAATTCTCAACTTAGCGTAGGGTGATGGCTGGTACACCCCGTTAAGTCTCTTGAATATACCCTCCTACTTACGTCTCTTGGTGCCCAAGCCCGCACCCAAGCAGCCCGTAAGCGCCGTTGATTCCGCCTAGGCCGGCCACGGTTTACCCCCCCAACGCCCGTGCCGCAGAATCCTTCCACACGACGGCCACGGTATTCCCCCCATCGCCCGTGCCGTTTGTCCACGACCATTTCGTATTATCTTGTCATTTTAACTTAGCGGCTATCTCCGAGCCGTAGGCTAACCCTTAGCCATAATGCGTTATCGACCAGGTTGGCGTCCGTACAGCGCGGGTAGCGAGCCCCGTTGCACGTGCCCGTCATACCTGTCGATAGCGTCTTCCATGTCTTATCTTTCACGTGTTCTTTCTTTTCTTTCTTTCTTTCACTTGTTCATTTGATTCATCGATTCATTCATGTATTCATTCATTCGTTCGTTCGTTCATTTGTTGATCCATTCATTCACGCATTACGCAACTCCCAGTGTGGGAGTCGCCTTGGCGACCCATCGGTCCCATAGCCTTTCAATGTTGCTAAACTCTACTCGGAGCGACTATGTTGATAGTCTTTCCGTTTCATTGTTGTAAACCATTCATTGTTTCATTGTTTGAACACAAAGGGACATAAACGTGAGCTTGTGCCTTAGCACGAGCGTAGAGCGCGGTGCGAACGTTTCTATATTTGCCGAGTTCTTTTCCATGTTCTAAACAAGCATGCAAGATGGGATTATTCCCTTAGCTAGGTGCGTTGAATCATTTATTAGCATGCAGGAGGTTATCGCCTAGCGATTCTCGTGGTAGTGTCCGTATTTTTATGTGTCTAGGCTAAGCACAGACGGGTTCATCGGAGCCACCCACCTTAGCGATGTTCGCATCGGCCGAGCGATACTCCGAGTGCGCCTTTGAAAGTCTAAGTCTGGATTCATCTTGACGGGCCAATGCAAGTCTTGCATCGATTCGCATCGATACTTCATCGGGTCGAAGCAACTCTTCGGGTCGACGGCTCGTTTGAGTCGTTGCACTTGCCGTTTGGATCGGCGTTCCGCTAGGACGGAGCGGGTCGTTACATAATACACCACTCAAAATAAGTCTCGTCCTAGAGACTTCTTGAGTGCAGGTCATCCTATCATTCCTTAACTTGTGTCGTCGTGTTTCTTAGACAATTTCTTCGAACGGCTCTATCGTTCGATGGAATCGAACCATACTTGATATCTTTCTAAGTTCCGTGTCGCACGCGTTTGGTCGATTTTATTGAATAGCCTTTCATCCCTTTTATAGTTGATTGTACTTATTCAATTCAAGTGTTTCTTCGTCTTGGTTGTTATTTCTCTGTGTCATGGGACGGAAATATTCACACGAGGCACATTGTAACTCGTCAAATGCGGGGTTCGTAGGCTGAAGCAAACTCACTTTCGTTTATCTCGGTCATCGAGATGACCCGATTCGCTTTTCAAGCGTTCGTGTCCACGAAATCAGTATGATTTCTGCTTAGCGGGGTCGACCAAGTCTATGAAATTTTCGTCCGATTCAAGACTAAGTATTGCACTATCCTCGAGTATATCTTCCTATCAACGGTCCAATTCGTTATACCAACTTTTATTTGCACGATATCAATTCCATATCATTCACTTATTTAGGGCCAATCTCGTTGTCGTTCACGCACACTCCGCTTACACGTTTCTTTGATTCCGAGCCACGTTCGTACTAGTATCGATCCTTTACTTAACGCAATTTCAAGATCTTCGACACTCTCCCATTCCTCAAGTCTTGCTTGAACTCGATGTATCACTTGGCTGGATCCTGCATGCATTCCAAGCGTCTCCAAAATACATGCATTCAGCCAAGCCGCATGATCTAGAAATTTGTCATTCTCACTCGAGTCGTATCGTGCACATACTCAAGCGTCCCTGAAATATATGCATGTCAGCCGAGTCTCGTGAGCAGGGTTTCCTACATTCGCGATTCATACTATCCATTCATACCAATCCTCAAGATCAACTCTTCGATTGATAACTCTTACAACAGGGGCGTTTCGCCTAACCGCTAGGCCAATCTTTGCGAGGCTAAGTCAATGTCAGGATTGGAATCATAGTTCCCCAACAATAATGCCAACACTGACCCCAATCCTAGGGTCAAACCAAAGTCGATAGTACGAGATTTTCTACCCAAGCTCGTGTCACTCTGATTTCTAAACATCGAGCATGATCGCCTATTTCGCATCAAGACATTCGTTGCGCAGCGCAACGAATTCGAATCCATTCAGTTTACCAATTCTAACCAATACGTGTATTCGATCACGAGGTCGTCTAGCTCGACAATACGTTACGCCCCAATCTCACGCGAGTCCGATTATCCACGGTGGTTCATGAATCACCATGCAACGCTCCCGCGGAATAATCATTCTCATCGGGGCGAACTCTTGTTTGAGTTTAGACTAACTTATTCTCGATACGCGGATTGGACCTACTCAATCCTCAAATTCAACCGACAAGCACACCAAATCGTTCTCAAGTCACCTTCGCGTCAAACCACAAGTCGAAACAATCAAATTGTCACGCCGTGCAAGTTCGATCACCTCCGCTGTATGAATCACCATACCAGCGCTCACGCGGAGTGATCGCCCTAATCGGCACGACGCATGTGCGAGGCTGGAGTTGCACTTACATAAGACAAGAATGTCGACATTAGGGTTTTCGTCGAAGAAATCCAAACACTTCATTTTCATCCAAGCTGCGATCTCTATTCGACAGTCCGACCGTCCTTCATTCAACCAGAAAATTCTCGAGCCACGTCTATATTTTCCTCGACGCATTTTAATATCCCGAGTATAGCATCCAACGGAACAATAACATTTGCACGATCGTCATTCGCCGAGTCAGAGTATCCCCGAGTTATCGCATATCGATCTTTGATACGCCTCAATACCATCGACGATATGCGTAACCTGACGATCTTCCTTTGCAACCAATTTCGAGTCATGCGACGATGCCGTTGTCCGAGTTGGATATTCCACCATTTCATTTAATATTCAAGATCAAGTTCATCTGCTATTCCTCGAGCTCGTTTCAAGATCGTTGTTCAAGATTTAAGTCACATTTTATTTGTATCAATCCGAAATCGTATGTGCGATGCTCTAAGTTTCCTCGATCAAGACCATTTATTTCCATTCGTCGTTCCGAGTCGTTTTCTAACATGCGTTACCCATTCACAAGTTGTCCAGCGACATCTCGTTTGGGACTTTTAAAGTCACGGCCAACTAAGCGTGACACGTTCTAAGGCTTTGCGCGATCGCATCGCCTCGTCGACGTACTCGTTGTGTTTCGTAATCCTCAAGTTTCACTCGAATGATTTTTCCAAGAACATCCATACACCACTCGGATTCGAGCCACTCGACTAGTCGTCGACACTCATTCTTATTCTTATTCGAACCTATCACATACACCACTCGGGTTCAAGCCATACGGTCTAATCCTTAATCACGTTCGCGTCATGCGCTAAGATGTCCTTCAGATTCGTTCGACGAATCTCTAGCGTAATCGCTCGCGTCACCTCGACGTACTAAATCGTTCGCACTAATCCTCAAAATCCAAGCCAATCATTCGCGTACGCCTAAGCGTTAACTCGATAGCGTTCCTATCGATATACACTCAAAGTGTATTTCCGTTCTTGATCGAACGATACTTGATATCGCTCGCAACCCGATTGCACCCAAGAGTCGAGGTGCGCGACGCGCGGACTAAGTTGTACCGCTTAACCATCCCGCACGGACTACATCCAAGTTTGCATGCTCACTCATTCTCGTTCGCAACTCGTTTGCACCAAAGAGTCTAGGTGCGCGATACTCCGTACAACTTAGCCAAAAGGCTGCGTGCATGACCATCCCGTTCGAACTATACTTCGGTCTCGTGTACTCGTTTCCTGTCGTCAGCGTAAGCTTATTCAAGCATGCCTCGCGTTTGCTAACTCTTAGCATCGATTCCGTCCAACTCAAGTCCGTCGTGGTTTGGCACAAAGGCCTTCGCCTATCAAGTCCGTCGTAGTGGCACAAAGGCCTTCGCCTATCGGTCCCGATCACCCGAGTACTTGTACGAGCTTTCGAAAATATTAGACTTATTGTATGGAACATCCCAAGGCACAACGAGAGAGAGAGCGCACACTTCTTTTGTAACCAACCGAGCTTTCAAAACTGAGAAAATCGAATGATGTCCAAGGACGTAAAGCCGTGCTCTGATACCAATCTGTCACGCCCCGCTCCCGTAGGAGCGATCGTCCTCGCTAAGGCGTGATGCCGCACGGGCCTAGGTTGCACCCGTGCAAGGCCAAGTCCAGAAACGGCCGATTTGAGTCTAGGCCACAGAGTCGCACAGAGTGTCCCCATTTGCAGCGGAAGTAAAAATGAACACAAGTAGAAGCGAATCCAAATCTCTTTATTGAATTTCAAGAAGTTTACAAGCGGCGCTAGGCCGATATTACAAATCGCTCAAGCTCTCTCTCTGAAACATAAAAGGCGTGCCAAGTGGCTTACAACATGGAATGATACATGGCGATGTTCCGATACATTATGTCCTGTATAGGGTGCTTCAGCTTCTTGCAACGTTCCAAGGCCCCAGAGTTGGCTCCGCGCCTTGACACGTTCGATGGAAGCTCCGCACCCGCCGGCGTCTCCTGCTATCTTGCAAGCATACTGTGGGGTTATCAGTACATTGTTATGCACTGGTGGGGAGGCTAGCTCGCCCACAATGCCATCATTACCAAACACGTTCCATTTACTTTTGTGCATCTCTATCATTCATTGTCTTTCTAATCTTGCCTTAGGATCAGTTTCATAGCATATTGCATAGCCTATCTCGTGTTACCGAACTCAAGTGTCGCATAAAAATACATGTACGACTTACCCATACTTACCGTCCGACCTTCCCTGTTCAATGTAAACCAAGTTAAACAATAATTCATGTATAATAACATAACACGATTCATGTACGCATTCAATATCGAGTGTGTGTCCATGTCTCGGGTTCTAGTGCGTCGTGGGCATGTTCTAGCACGTCGTAGGCACGTTTTAAAGTATTACAATTCAAGCATGTTCCGGATATTACATTCAAGCATGTTCAGGAGTGTTACATATCGAGCATGTTCAGCATGTTACATTTCAAGCATGTTCTGAGTGTTATATTTCGAGCATGTTCAGGAAACACTTCATTTAGTTAACTTAGACTACTTTGATTTCAATGCAAGAACTTGCACGTGGATTGCCACCAGCATAGTCCACTTAATCTACATGCACGGGTCGCTGGCTTTACAAGCCATTTAGGACATTCCCCTGTGGCAATTCTCAACTTAGCGTAGGGTGATGGCTGGTACACCCCGTCAAGTCTCTTGAATATACCCTCCTACTTACGTCTCTTGGTGCCCAAGCCCGCACCCAAGCAGCCCGTAAGCGCCGTTGATTCCGCCTAGGTCGGCCACGGTTTACCCCCCCAACGCCCGTGCCGCAGAATCCTTCCACACGACGGCCACGGTATTCCCCCCCATCGCCCGTGCCGTTTGTCCACGACCATTTCGTATTATCTTGTCATTTTAACTTAGCGGCTATCTCCGAGCCGTAGGCTAACCCTTAGCCATAATGCGTTATCGACCAGGTTGGCGTCCGTACAGCGCGGGTAGCGAGCCCCGTTGCATGTGCCCGTCATACCTGTCGATAGCGTCTTCCATGTCTTATCTTTTACGTGTTCTTTCTTTTCTTTCTTTCTTTCACTTGTTCATTTGATTCATCGATTCATTCATGTATTCATTCATTCATTCGTTCGTTCATTTGTTGATCCATTCATTTACGCATTACGCAACTCCCAGTGTGGGAGTCACCTTGGCGACCCATCGGTCCCATAGCCTTTCAATGTTGCTAAACTCTACTCGGAGCGACTATGTTGATAGTCTTTCCGTTTTATTGTTGTAAACCATTCATTGTTTCATTGTTTGAACGCAAAGGGACATAAACGTGAGCTTGTGCCTTAGCACGAGCGTAGAGCGCGGTGTGAACGTTTCTATATTTGCCGAGTTCTTTTCCATGTTCTAAACAAACATGCAAGATGGGATTATTCCCTTAGCTAGGTGCGTTGAATCATTTATTAGCATGCAGGAGGTTATCGCCTAGCGATTCTCGTGGTAGTGTCCGTATTGTTATGTGTCTAGGCTAAGCACAGACGGGTTCATCGGAGCCACCCACCTTAGCGATGTTCGCATCGGCTGAGCGATACTCCGAGTGCGCCTTTGAAAGTCTAAGTCTGGATTCATCTTGACGGGCCAATGCAAGTCTTGCATCGATTCGCATCGATACTTCATCGGGTCGAAGCAACTCTTCGGGTCGACGGCTCGTTTGAGTTGTTGCACTTGCCGTTTGGATCGGCGTTCCGCTAGGGCGGAGCGGGTCGTTACAGTTGGAGATCACGTTGCATAAAGCAACCTTTAGCTCCTCTTCTGCTGACACCTTCGTCCCAAGGCGATGTCGGAGGGGTGTCGATGATTGTAGCCGTTGGAAGATCGACTGCTTTGGCGGTACTGCCGTCTTGCAACAGCAGTTGATGGTGACCACTGCACAAGTGTGCCCCACGAGAGGCGCATCTTGCTTGTTGGTCAGCTCTCCTGACCGGCGCTTGTGAGTGATCACGTTGCGCAAGTCGTTGGAGGATAGTGCTACCCTCACACCCCTCTCAGGCGCATGGCAGGGCCAAGCGCCGGGGTGGTCGGGTGAGTGCTGCGCTCCCTGATCTAATACCAAGCAGGCATCACGATCAGTAGTGGGGGAACCACAGCATTTGAAGTGACTTGAACGGACCTCAAACGCACAACCAGAGGAGGCGCGGGAGTTCAAGACCACTGAGTTTGCCTCTCTCGGCTTGGTTGTGCACGCAGTGAATGCCCCCAAGTGAGATGAGGACTTTGAAGATCGACTCGTTGTCGGTGCAGAAGCACTTGAGTCAACCTTGTACAGCTTGCCATCGGCAGCGCGCATGATTGTAAGCGCGTGCCTCTGGTCGGCTGCTGGCATAGCACGTTTGTGGCGCATGGCCCGTACCGCCTTGGATTTCTTCGTACCAGCCCGCTGGGGCACATAGTACTCAGCATCCAAATTCTCCTCGCCATTACAGCGAGTGAGTCTGTCAAAGATAGAGGCTCTTTGTGGCGCATCAGAAGTGATGCGCGGGGCATTGGCTGCGCCCCTGCTCCGTCGACGTATCTTCCTCGCCTGAGAGGAAGATGGCTGGGGAACGTGGTCAGCCGCACGCTTCCCCGAGAGATGCGCTGCATCGGCGGGCGCACCTTGACTGCTGAGGACGTCAGCAGGAAGGGAAGGCTGGACGGGCGTATCCCCTTCAACGGTGGTGCCCAAGGCATCGACTTTGCGCACCCAGGCTGCGCGGGTCTTCTTCGGCTTCGACAGCCGCTTCGAAGGACTCGCACTTCCTTCAGAAATGAACTCCTCGTACGCCTGTTGATTGAGGCGCACTAACAGCGTCTTGTGGGAGGAGCCCACCTTCACGTCGTCGGCCTGTGACACAACCTTTTCGGTAGAGGAGAAAGAAGTCCCCAGCAGAGTCGCCAGCTTGTTTGCCATTAAAATTGTTTTGATTGAAATCTTAATACAAACAGAACAGTGATACAATATAGGACTTAGATGTAGTCCTAGGAGTACACTTTTGTTTAAACTGGGTCCTTAGTGCCAATGGAGCGAGTGGTAATGCGTTGACTCCGTTGACCGGCTGACGACGGTTATCGGTTCTCTGAAGGTGTTGATTGCTCTGGGTGCTGGAGCTTGCTGAGAGGAGGAAGACGTTGAGTGTCTAAAACTGCCTCTCAGTGATTCTCTGTTGTGGATTCTTTTTGAGTCTTGTGTGTTCTGAGTCTCTGTGTGTGTGTGAAGGAGATGATCCTTCTATTTATAGTTTTGCAGACTGGCTGCTCATGCGCGCATGCAGGATGCGCCGGTGTGGGGACGCCACGTGGAGGTTGCTGATGGAGGCACACGGATGCTGCGCCCTGATCGAGGGGGAGAACTCTTCATACTGCTGTTGTGAGCCGGCACGTAGCAGAGAGAAGATCTTTCCTTTGCTGAAATCTTGGATGAGTTGAGTCAAAAGACACGTGTCATCGACTCATGGTTCGAAGATCTCGGATTTGGTGGAGAGAAGTGATCTGGTGAGCTGCGCCTTGGATTGGGCGCAGGAGGAGGCTGCGGCTCATAACCTTTAGGAGTTACAAACCATTTGGGGCGCATGGCTTTTGAGGCGCATGCAGGCGACTTTCCTTCTGTCTTTCGGGATCAGAGAGCAGTCTGAGGCGCATGGCTTTTGAGGCGCATGCTGATTTGGACGCATGGCCGTAGAGGTGCATGCTGATGGTGGAGTGGCCACGTGGCAGTAGCCGTGGAAATAAAGTCATGATGATGCTGACGTTGCCGATGCTTCGTTTTCTGAATAAAGCTGTCAACTGTTCAAACTTTGGGAGGCGTGCTGCCAACTCTGTCAGTTCAGCATTTAATGTTGGTGACGTTCGATGGACAGCTGAGTGGGCGCGTCGGTTGGCGTTCCACTCGGTATGGAGATGTGTGAGGGCGTACCCTCTGTAATGCGCCGAGTACTGCAGGGCGCGTCTGTGTGATGCGCCTGATGCCGAAGGGCGCGTCCGTGTGATGCACTGTCTGGCTGGCGCATCGGACATGTCTTTTAATGATGCGGCTGTCTCGCTCTTCGAGTGCCATAAATAGCCGTTTGGCTGAATTCGAGGCGTCCGGTTCATCCATTTAATGTAAATTCATTGTACGGAATTCGGAGGGCCATCCACTTGGCGCATGGGTTTGATCTGCCCGGCCTATAAATAGTGGCATGGAGAGAAGATTTGCTTCTCACTCCCTCACGTTCTTCCAACATGAACTTGAACATGCGGGTGCATTCTGTTGACGAAGTGCTCCCGAGGGTGAAGATGAGACGCTGTGTTGTCTTCGATGCTCTTGAAGGTGACTGTTACATCCAAAAGACCGAGTCGAGGGCTTCCGAGGCAGGCGGAAGGTGCCTGTTGCATCCAAAGATAGGGATGCTTGGGCCTTGTCCCCGTTATTCCGGAAGAGCCGTAGATCGGAATGGCGGTGCTAGGCTCTCTCTTCCTTCAAAGTGGGGTTTCCCCACTTTGATCGTGTTGAAAGCTGCTCCTTTAGCCGCGGTTTCGATCACGGTCTTCCTTCGGCTTTGGAGGCTCTTTCGAAGCCTCCCCTGGCCACAGCATTTGCGGTGCTCTTCTCTTCCTTGGTTCCAGCCAGAGGGTTAAATGCTTTGCTTGGCGAAGCACTTATCAGGTGAGCCTGGCTGGAAGAGCGGCACATAACTGGGCTCTGCTCGGCCAGGTGAGCCTGGCTGGAAGAATTTGGTTGAAGGGATGCACATAGCTGGGCTGCTGAAGGGATGCACACAACTGAGCTGGATGTACATGACTGAGCTGCTGAAGATATGGTGGGATGCGCCTGGTTGGAGGCGCATGATGTCTGCTGCGCCTGACTGACAGCGCATGATGACTGCTGCGCCTAACTGGAGGCACATGGTGGCCGCTGGCTGTAGACTTAGGATCTTTCCTTTGTAGAAATTCTCCTTTGTACAACCTTTTCTAGACATGTAATAGACTTTTATATATAAATAAAAAGTCCTTCTTCAGATGTCCATGGTTATTGACTTTGCTGTGAAGTGTTCTGTGTGAGTCTTGGCGCATGTAGTGTCTGGCGCATGGGCATTCTGGTTGTGAAATTCTATGCTTCTACATCTGGTTCCCTGGATGTCCGCCTCGGGTCAAAGCATCTTGAACTGTCTGGTGTAGGGCGTCGCTTCGACGATCCTGGGAAGCTATCAAGGTTCTGATGAGGCCTACTAAGGTACCATCATCTGGCTCTGCGGGCTGGACGGGCCGAACTGGTGACTCTCCTCCAGTAGGCACAACTCTGGAGGCGACCCCGGAATGCTGGGCTTGATCTCCAGGTTGCTGCTGGTCAACGGGAGGTACTCTTCCTTGCTGATCGGCAGGGTCAGGTACAGTACCACTGAGGAAGATGACACAGAAAAACAATAAGGAAGGACCAGGACAGATCAACAATACAAGCATGTAATCAGGGCAAGAATTTCAGGAATTTGAAAATACGGGCGGAGATCAAGGGAGAATACTGATTGAGACATCTATTCGGTAAACCCTCACATTTCTTGATTGACAAGACCTGTATGGGCCACCACTTAAACCATGTCACGCCCCAGAACCAGAATACTGGAGAGCGGGGGCAGACATAGCCAGCTACGTATATTGAAATGGAAACCACCTCGATATACGGTCACGGCTGTCTAGATATGTGAGGGTTTTCTACAAGCCAATAGTCTCTTATGGTCATGAACACGCCTAGTGTCTCAATCATAGCAAGTAAGTAAGGTCACAAGATGTATGATCATTAAATATACAATAATAAGGCGTCCCAAATATTACATATTCAGCTGATCATGAAGCTAGTCGTACAAAATGCGGAGACTAGCAAGAGTTAAGTCATACATGGTCAACCCTAGGATTTGTCAATCATGTTTATAGCCCGTAGGCAGACAGTAAGTAAAAGTGCATCGAGCTAACAGGTGCTCGTCGGCTAAACGCCTCAAAAGAATAACTTTACAATAGAGTGAGCGAAACAAAATAGAAAAACCAACTCGTAGCCCGGGTTCCTTCTAGTCGCCACCATTGGACTGGAAGCTTGGTAGATCCTCGGAAGCTGCTCTGAAATCTGGCCACACAAAAACCAGCTGGGTCAACCCCAGAAAGAGCAAGTGCTACAAGGGGGCCACGAAATAAGAATAAAAGCCAGCAATCAGCACAGAAAATCTAATATTAAAACTAAAATTACGAAAACATGTCAGGATGATATACGAAGAGATAACCATGGAACTATTCCGATAGCCAGGTTACAACTCGTAAACCAAACAAGGACCGGAGTTGTAACCCTTCATCTGAACAGAGCTTGGTTTCCCACCATTTATCGGCAAGTTAAATAATGCAAGAAATCAAGACAGGGAGCAATCTTGTACTGGATCAAGACATGGCTGACTGGTTATACCTCATTCAATCAATCACGGCCAAGCAGATACTACGGCTTACTACTTTAACTAACTAGGGTTATCACAGGCCTAATTACTAACAAGATGCAGTGAGATTATTCCACAGCCACAAGCCCTGCAGACCATCCAGGTTACCCAGGATGAAAGATTAGGGTTGAATTCAGGTGGGTACATCGTCCAGGAGACACATGTACCCTTAGGTGACTTAGAGGGTGCAACACTCGACGGTGCGCTGGAAATATGCCCTACTCGACGGCAGGCTACAGATCCCAAGAGCGCCCAGGTAACGGGATTGCCTGTAGCTGTGTCATCTCTTCATGACTATTGAGTTATTCTAGCTATTAACCTTAATCCATTTTAGTAGGTACTCCTGACCGTGGTACTCAGGAGTCCCCTCCTAGACATGATGCAAGACAGGACAAGTGGATTTAACAAGCAAGCAAGAAGAACCACCCACGGTGTCAAGGCAGGTCAAGTTAAATTATCAAGATAAATTATGTCAGGGTACTTGTCGGGAGTGCGCCACGACGGGCCACTATCATGTCAGGTTGGTCATGTCAGGAGTGCACCACTACGGGTCACTGTCGTGTTATGCTAGTTCTTGCCATACCAAGCCATGTACAACAGTCCTTCCAAACATATTAAGTAAAATCAAGTTCATGACAAAAGGCGTAAGGATATAAAATGGGCATAAAATATCTAATAAAATATTAATATACAGGACTATAGAAAGGCCAAGCTTAAAGAAATAAGACCAAACTCCAAGAGCCTGTGGGTTAAGCAAGGGGTCAGGGGAGCAGCGTACGAAAAGTCACGCACGCTAAGAGAGCAGCGTAGGTGAAAGTCACGCACGCTACAGGGAGCAGTTGCGTGAAAAGTCACGCACGCTACAGGGAGCAGCTGCGTGAAAGTCACGCACGCTCAAGGGAGCAGCTGCGTGAAAAGTCACGCACGCTCAAGGGAGCAGCTGCGTGAAAGTCACGCACGCTCAAGGGAGCAGCTGCGTGAAAAGTCACACACGCTCAAGGGAGCAGCTGCGTGAAAGTCACGCACGCTCAAGGGAGCAGCTGCGTGAAAAGTCACGCACGCTCAAGGGAGCAGCTGCGTGAAAGTCACGCACGCTCAAGGGAGCAGCTGCGTGAAAGTCACGCACGCTCAAGGGAGCAGCTGCGTAAAAATTCACGCACGTTCAAGGGAGCAACTGCGTGAAAGTCACGCACGCTCAAGGGAGCAGCTGCGTGAAAAGTCATGCACGCTCAAGGGAGCAGCTGCGTGAAAGTCACGCACGCTCAAGGGAGCAGCTGCGTGAAAAGTCACGCATGCTCAAGGGAGCAGCTGCGTAAAAAGTCACGCACGCTGAAGGAGACACGCTTCCAACAGGAAGCGTACTCAAGTCTGCGTACGCACGCTAAAGAGCGCGCGTAGCTCAGTGTGCGTGAGTTAAACAGCTCTGCACACTGCTCACAGTCTCCTCCAAACAGCAAGAACACCATGGATGAACCAAAGCTTCCAAGCATCATAACTTGGCCATCCGAACTCCAAATCCGGATTTCCAAAGTTCCAACTGGAGTGAAACTGAATGCTCTTGCACATGGGAACATCAAAGCCCATGAAAATCCAACCAAAACAGCTCAAACCATGCAAAATCCGAAAATAGAAATAACTTAGATCTAGAGCAAAGGAGACTTCAAATTACAAAACACCAAGTTCTAATGTTGGTCACCATGTCCTAATCTAGCAAATGAACCAAGAAAATAGGGCTCTCATGAAGTGGCAAGGTGCACTTGCCTAGGGTTAGAAGAGTTGTGGAGGAAGGAGAAGAAGAAGAAGAAGGAAATTAATGGTGGAAGTTATGAGGAGAGAGAGTGGTAGGTGGGGGTTATAAAGAGGGGAAGTTGTGGTGGTTTGAGGGGTAGCATAGGCTAAGGTGATCCAATACCTATAAACCAACCAAACCGAACCAACCCAATCTAATTAAAACCGAACCATGCCAAAACCCAAAATACGAGAAATACCAAAATTCTACCAGTTGAAAAAAATAAAAATACATGCCAAAATCCAGATACGAGTATAAATACGAAATACGAGAAATATGGGAAATGAGGGTGACACATGGATAACTCTTCCTCCACCTATGATGAAGTCTTGAAGAAATTGTCTTCTCTGCTCTCCTCAACTGCCAATGATCCAGATTATTCATCCAAAGATTCTTCATCCAATCCCCAAGCAGATTGGCATTTATACATATTCTTCAAAATCATGTCCACGAAGATCTACCCAACCCATATAATCTCCACCACCATTCCTAAAATCTGGAAGTGTAAGAATCCTGTCAAAGTCTCATAATACCATGAAGGATCTTTCTCAGCCAAGTTCAGTTCGCAGAAGGATTTGGAGTATGTTGTAGCAAATGGACCATGGAAAATCAATCATCATATGCTCATCATTGAAAGGTGTTACCCAAACAAACCTCCAAGTGAGTATAAATTTCAATCAAGTGATTTCTGGGTGCAATTACATGGTGTTCCAGTTAATCTCCTTACCATTGATTACATCTCATCTCTGGCTTCTCGAATTGGTATAATCCATCCTCCTTCAGTAGCAGATGCTTGTAAATGGATTCTATTTGCCAGAATTAAGATTACTATTGATATCACAAAGCCTCTTTTACGAAGTCTGAAAGTTGTTATGGGCAATCTAAAGGAATGTACTGTTCTTTTGAAATACGAACGACTTCCTAAGTTCTGCCATTTTTGTGGATGTCTTGGGCATAGTATCAAAAAATGTAGTATCCACAAAGAGTATACCACAATGATTAGTGATGACTGGTCTACTGATCAAAAGATTCAATTTCAAACTCTTCTAGATAAACGTCTCGATCTCTCCATATGTGTTACCCATGCTGAAAGATTTAAATCTAAATCTAAAATCAATGGCACTTCAAATCATCATCCATCTACTATTCCTGCATCCATACAGAGTTCCCCTGTTCCAGGTGAATATTCAGCAACAACTACCCATAGTCCTACATCATCCACTCCTCCAATTACTACTATGGTTATTGATCATTCTACCTCATTTCCATCCTCGGTTGTTGCTCCGGTAACAGTTACAAAGTCAGTGAATGATCCACCAGAGAAGAACTTGAATCAGTTATTTTCCACTTCTCCATCTTTCATGGATGTTTCAGTTACTTGTTTACCTGTACTTGCTCCACTACTTCCTTCCACAACTGAAAAACAGGACCAAACTTCCAACCTTGCTGCTGACTTACATGCACCCAAGAAATTAGTAGATGAATTGACTCATCAATTATCAGAAAAAAAAAATACCCCATATTCCACACAGACTATTCATACTTTGGAAAACAACTCATTATCCGATCCTATTCTTGTACCCACCAATCAATCATCTCCTTCAATTCCTTCACTAACATCATCTTATCCCACAAAAACCCCTACATCTGTTACTTCCAAAACAGACCATCCTCACCCTTCTACACATAAAACTACTTCACCATCTAATATAACATCATCTTCATCTATTACCACTACATCATCTTCATCTGTTACCACTACATTTACATCACTATTGGCTTCACTTAACCCTCACTGCCTGAATCAACATCCTGTTACATCTACTACTGAAGTCTTACTTCCTACTAAAATTACTCATTCTTCTATCAAAAGAAATCGATCTTCATGTCAGGAGCTTGACACTGAAACTGAGAATGACAGACCACAGAAAAAAATTATCCTTGCTTTGGATGATGCAATAGGCGCGGCTGGCCTTCAACAGCCTCCACTATTATGATCCTATCATGGAATTGTAGGGGTTTGAGAAATGACCCTACAATTCGCACACTTAAATCATTTCTCCGTGCATCTAGACCCAAAATATTATTCCTCTCTGAAACTAGATGTTCGTCAACCTTAGCATCATCGTTGCATCTGTCTTTGGGATTTGTTAACTTCACATCAGTGTCTTCTATTGGAACATCTGGAGGACTTCTTCTTTGTTGGGATACAACCATAAACATTACTATCATTTCATCCTCTGCAAACTGTATACACTCCTATCTGGTCTATCCATGTCATACCCAACCATGTCATTTATTCTGTATCTATGGTCCTCCTGAATTATCCCAACGCCATTCATTTTGGCAACAATTTCAAAACCCATTTACCTCAATATCTGAATCATGGATTTGTATTGGAGATTGCAATGGCATTTTATCACCAGAGGAAAAGGTTGGAGGTTCCAGATTTAACTATAATCATCACAAAGATTTTATTGAATGGCACAATTCAGTTGCAGCAATGGATATTGGCTTCTATGGCCCAGCTTTTACTTGGAATAACAGACGAAGACCTTTTCAGTATGTGGCTGAACGCCTAGATCGTGCAATGGTTGATACTCAATGGCGTTCACAACATCCTCATGCTGGATTACTGCATCTCCCATGTTTGAACAGTGATCATAATCCTATTTTACTCTTATTGAAGATTGTCCACAGAAAAAAAATCATACATGCCTCGTTTTGAAGCCTCCTGGATTGTAGAACCTGGATTTCATAATTTCATTTCTGAAACATGGAGACAACAAACATCAACTGACCTCCAGAACAAGTTGAAGATATTGCTTCCCAGACTTCAATTTTTGGGGAAAAAGAAAGTGTAGTAATTTTGATCAAGATATCAAACATCAAGAAAAGAAATTATTACAACTGCAGACTTCTTTACCTATAGTAGAGAGTTATGTGGAAGAGAGGAAAATTCAAATTCTTCTCAACAAGTTACATCTCCAGAAAGAGTTATATTGGAAACAAAGATCGAGTATCTCTTGGTTGAAAGAAGGAGATAGGAACACTCATTTTTTTCACATGTCAGCTACTACCAGGAAGCAAAGAAATTCTATTCACAGCATTGTCAATGACAGTGGTACCCAAGTCTCAGATCACATTGAGATTGCAGCTACATTTGTCTCTCATTTCAGTTCCTTATTTGCAGCAGTGAACACTTGTTGTGTGCCAGATCATATTTTATCAGATTTGCCTCTTATTACTGATATGGAAAATGAATTTCTGAGTGCATTGCCACAAGCAGAAGAGGTTAAATCCACTGTCATGAGTATGAGCCCTTACAAGTCCCCTGGTCCAGATGGGTATCCACCAGTCTTCTACCACAAATGTTGGGAATATGTTGGTCCTCAGGTAATCTCCTTCATTCAATCTTTTTTCATCTCTGGATGCCTTCTAATCTCAATCATACATACATTGCCCTCATTCCCAAAATTCTTAATCCTTCTCGTCCAGCTGATTTCAGACCAATTGCCCTTTGCAATATTCTTTACAAAATTATTTCTAAGCTTCTTGCTACTCGCCTAAGACCACTTATGAATAAATTGATCAGTCCTTTTCAGAATGCATTTGTTCCTGGTAGATTCATAGGTGATAACATTGTCATTGCTCAAGAACTCTTTCATACTATTTCCAAATTGCCTTCTACTAACAGTTCCTTTGCTTTTAAAGTGGACATGTCTAAAGCCTATGATAGACTTGATTGGGGCATTATAAGTCAAGCTCTACATGGGGTGGGAATCAAACGAAAATCTCATGATTTGATAATGCAATGTGTCACTACTTCCTCCTTTGCAATTCTAATCAATGGTGAGCCATCAACCACATTCATTCCTGGTCGAGGCTTAAGACAGGGTTGTCCCTTGTCTCCATATTTATTCATATTATGTATTGAAATTCTCAATACTTTGATTCAATCAATGGTCAGAAATTCTCTATATGATGGCTTAAAATTTCGAAATTCACAACATACTTATTCTCTTCTGGCATTTGCTGATGATCTATTCATATTTGGTACTTGTTCTCTTCATAATTTCACCCAGGTGAAAAATCATACTCAAAACATTTGAATCTTGGTCTGGTCAGCGTATAAATTTTGATAAATCATCACTATTCCTTACAAAGAAGACAGACCCAGTTATGAGGGAACTTTACATTCATCTGATGGGGGTTCAATTGATGCAACCAAATGATAGATATCTTGGTCATTTGCTCCTCAAATCTAAGAAAAGACTGAGCACTTTCACTGATCTATTGAATTCAAGTCAATCGAAACTACATGGTTGGAAGAGGAAATGTTTATCCCATGCAGGAAGAACTACTCTTATTAAATCGACACTCTCTTCCCTGCCTACTTACTATTTGTCTGCATATCATGTTCCAAAGAAGGTGACAAAGACACTGTCTCAGCATCAATGCAATTTTTGTTGGTCTTCTACTGATAAAAGAAAGATTCACTACATAGCTTGGAGTAAATTCACTCAACCTAAATATCATGGAGGTCTTGGGATTAGGGATCCATATATCTCTAATCTTGCATTAGTTTTAAAACTTACATGGAGGTACCTTACATCACCTAATTCAGTTTGGGCTACTCTTCTAACCAACAAGTATCTACATTCCAATTCATTTTGGACAGCTACTCCTCCTAATCATTCTTCAAGTATCTGGACAAGCCTTCTTTGCAGTAGAGAGTTTCTCCACAATAATATTTTCTGGTCAGTAGGTGATGGCTCCAACATTAACATATGGACTGATCCATGGGTTCCATATATTCCAGGTTTTAAAGTGTATGGTTAGAACCACAGCTCCAACTGGGTCGTGAAGGTCTGTGATTTGATAAACAAGGACTCTGTTTCCTGGAAAACAAACCTCATTCATATTCTTTTCCCTCCTGATGAAGCTAATGCCATTCTGAAAATACCTCTTTCTGCCAATTGTTCTAATGATAAGTTGATCTGGATACATACAAGTAATGGGGAGCTATCTACAAAGTCAGCCTACAAAGTTATCCATGGCAAGTTGTTTTCTTCTCTTGAAAATTCTGATACTCAAGCTTTTCATGAATGGAGGAAGCTTTGGTCACTATCCAACATCAGTCCTAAGGTGGTGCTTTTTGTGTGGAGAGCCTTAACCAATTCCCTACCTACAAATGCAAATATACACAGACGAGTGCATCACATTGAAGACATCTGTCCTCTCTGTAAGGTACAAACAGAAACTACTAACCATCTATTATTGCATTGTTCTATTACAGGTACCTCATGGATACATAACCAGGATGTATATCCTAGGCTCCATGATACATCTACACTGTCAACTATCACTACTGATATTCTAAAGGAGGGGGATTCAAACAAAGTTGCTTCTTTGTTCTATCAACTATGGTTCATATGGAAGTTCAGGAACAAGGCCATCTTCAACAACTACAAAATTTCTAGCAAAAGGATCTATGAGGAGGCTATGAACATGAAGGAGAAGACTGCACACATTGAACATCCCAATTCAGATAATTCATCACCACAAGCCTTGGAATGTTGCAATGTTCGATGGTGTCCACCAGAACCTAAAAGCTGGAAAATCAACTTTGATGGAGCTTTTCTAGATGGCAAGATGGCGGCATGTGCAATTCTTAGAGATTCAAATGGGCTCTTCCAGTTAGCTACTACAACAACCAAAGAAGGAGGCTCCCCTATAGAAGCTGAAGCATTGGGAATCAACCTGGCTCTTGATATCTGCAAAAATAACAATCTGGGTGATGTTATTATAGAAGGGGACTGTAAACAACTGATAGACTCAATCAACCAACCTGAAACTGTTCCTCTATGGCAAGCTCGACATACAATTGAAGATGCGAGGAAGGCTACTCAATCTATATTCCATTTGACATTCACATTTACTTATAGAAATGCTAATCAATGTTCTCATTTATTAGCAGCTAATGCTCTCCTTTCTAATGTTTCTAATTCAACATCTCTTTACACAGAGATGCCATCATGTATTGAACATCATGTTCTCTTGGACATGAGTTCTGTGACTTTATCAGTTCAGTAATGCATTCTTTGGTTTGTTATCAAAAAAAAAAAAAATCATATTGTAAATTATTTTTATCTTTTTTAAACGTACACGTGAAAGTAACTAGTAATTATAAGCGGATAAGGTACTTGATCGATCATTAATCTAATATGTAATTAGTAAACAAATGATTAGTATAGTATTTCCCATAATATATATAGTTGGTGACTACTGACTAGCTACGTACGTAGTCTAGGTTAGGTCATGAGCGGCAAATTAACATATAGTTCCACTTGTCTTCCACTTGTCTTGATTTGCTAATGTTTTATACGTAGATAGTATCTAAACATCACTTTCTATAGGTATTCTAGGTTAGATCATGCTTTGCAAACATAAATTTAGTTTTCTTAATCTGCTAATGTTAATTTTGTATAATATATAGGATATTCTTAACATCACTTTGAAGATATATAGGATCTTAATTTTCACTTTATAAATATCCCATTTTCAGAACTTTACGTTTGATTGCCCCATCTCAAAGGAATCCTATGCCTGCTGTCACGCTCTCTCGGCCGACAAAATGTTGGTGGGAGGGAAGAAATTGAGTGTTGCAGTTTGGGTGCCGTAGAAAGCGGCAGAAGTTCCATTCCCGAGTCCCGACTACAAATACAAATTGGTGCATTAGTAGGGGTGAGCATTATTTCATTTCTGGACCCACAACGGTGGACTGAATAAGACATTTGGTTGGTTTGAAAAAAAAAAAAAAACAGTTCCATATCGACTTTAAAAATACGGGTAATTTTATAGGAGAAGGTAAAATTTAATGTAATTATAGAAAAGATGATAGTTTTGACAAAATTATATAAAAATGGGTGATACGATATTGGAGATGGCGCCAGATGGCCTCCCCCCCTTGGCGACATCTCTGATGGCGCCAGAGGCCCTCCCCCCCCCCTCCCCGGCGCCATCTATGATGTCGCCAGAGTACCATCTCCCCCCCCCCCCCCCCCCCCCCCCCCTCCCTTTTTCTCCCTCTTTTCACATGCTCATTATTCACGATTAATAATTTTTAATTAACGATTGATAATTAAAAATTAAAAATTAAAGATTAATAATTAATAATTAATGATTTTTGATTAACGATTAATAATTATAAATTATAATTAATGATTAGTAGTCATAAAATTATTAATTAATGATTAATTAATTTTTAAATAATTAACGACTAATAATTAACGATTAATATTTAATAATTATAAATTATAATTAATGATTAATAATTAATAATTAAGGATTAATAATTTTTAATTAACGACTAATAATTATAAATTATCATTAACGATTAGTAATTGATAATTAACAATTAATAATTTTTAATAAATAACGATTAATAATTAACGATTAATAATTTATAAATAAATAACGATTATTATAATTATAAAATTAATAACTAATGATAATTAAAAATTATAATTAATAATTAATGATAATTATAATTATAAATTTTTTAAATAAATAACGATTAATGATAATTTATAATTCTTAGTCGTTAATTAAAAATTATTAATCCTTAATTATTAATTATTAATCATTAATTATAATTGATAATTATTAATTATCAATCGTAAAAATTAATTAATCATTAATTAATAATTTTATAATTACTGATCATTAATTATAATTTATAATTATTAATCGTTAATCAAAAATTATTAATCGTTAATTATTAATTATTAATCGTTAATTATTAATTATCAATCGTTAATTAAAAATTATTAATCGTGAATAATGAGCATGTGAAAGAGGGAGAAAAAGGGGAGGGGGGGATGGTACTCTGGCGACATCATAGATGGCGCCGAGGGGGGTGGGCCCTCTGGCGCCATCAGAGATGTCGCCAAGGGGGGGAAGGCCCTCTCGCGCCATCTCCAATGTCGTATCACCCCTTTTCATATAATTTTGTCAAAACTATCATCTTTCTTATAATTACATTAAACTTTACCCCCTCCTATGAAATTACCCGTTAAAAATACAAAAAAAAGTTAATTGATTTCGTGGTTTTGGCGGTATTGGTTTTGGCTCTGGATTTCGGTTTCCATCCAAAACCAAAAATCGGAAATACCTTCAAATTTATGGACATTTTTATGATTAAAAATGTGTATATTTTTGTACATATTTTGAAAGTAATAATTTTATGTATGTGTTTAGAAACAAACATTGATTATATATATATATATATATATATATATATATATATATATATATATATATATATATATATATATATATATATATATATATATATATATATATGCAAATGACCTCTAGCCTAGTGGTTAAGAAAGATGCATGCGGCCCAAGCGGTCGGGAGTTCGAGCCCCGGTGGAGGTATATATATATATATATATATATATAATTGCTGCTCTGATCGTCAGATGGAGACTATCGACCACATCTTCTGTCAAGGAAGCCTGCCTGACAGTATCTGGAGGACCCTCAACCAGCACTACAGTATCGAGCCGGGGGGTGGTCGCTTCTACGATCTTGCGGACTCTTGGGGAATAGCTTCCCACGGCCACCAGATCGTCGCAGCGGCCGCTACGTGGACGATTTGGAAGAATCGCAACAAAGCGAGATACGAAGGTCACTAATACTCAGCCGACCAGCTCTTGCGGGAAGTCTTTCGCCAATGTCCCAAATGGAGCGTCCTGTGCTCACACAGCCCGAGAGCATTCTGGTCCTCGCTCCACCCCTAATCCGTGGCGATTGAGCTGTCTCCCCCTGTTCTTTCCTTTTGGTGGTATACTTGTATAGGCGTCCTCTTTTGTCTTGTATACGGTTTCAGGCTTCGGCATTTTGAGCCTTGATTAATAAAATGAGAGGATTTTGTAAAATTATATATATATATATATATATATATATATATATTATATTATATTATATTTCCAAATTTGTAAAATTTAAATTTGAGTCGGCCATTATAAAAATAGTCCAATCAAACAAATCGAGTTGAATGTTTGTTTGGTTCAGCTTCATTTATGACTAATTTTGATTCGGTTTTGGTTTTTGGATTTTTTAAAGTGTTTGGTTTATTCAATTTTGGCTATTTGAATTCAGTTGAAATCGAATAAATCGAATGCTCACCATTATGCATTATGGAATATTTTATAAGTTTGTTGTTCTTGACCGATTCTTAATTATGTAAAAACAACAAATACATGAATCAAACAAATTTATATGGCAAACAATCTGTGAAGCCCATGCTTAATTTTATTTTTATTTATTTAATTATTTTGTTAAGCCTTAAACCCAAGCCCTCAAATCATTGTAGCCCAACCCAATAACTTAAACCCACAACCCAAGCCCATACCCAAACCCATTCAAACCCACGTTCTCCTCTCTCCCCTGAACCCGCGAGCACCCCCCTCCGGATCTCAACCATTACGTAACTCTTCAGAAATTCCTTCTCCACAGAAATTCCATTTCTTCTCATTCACTAAATTTCTCATAACTCTCTCCCTACTCCACCAAATCCAAATCCGCGACCGCCAGCGCTCCCCTCGCCGCCCTCTCCGAATCCAGACCCCACTTCCTCCATTTTCGAACAACAGACCGTCGTCCGCCCAGCAGCAGCCGGCCGCCCGTCGCCGTCTGCCAGCCCCGGTTCCGCGCGCCTTCGCCCACGTGTCCGTCCGTGTGCGCGCACGTGTCCGTGCTCGTCAATTCCGGCATTGTTCCGAGTCCGAGCCCTCCCCTCGGTACTCCTTCGTACAAGTTTGGGTAACCCCTTTCCTCTTTTCCCACCTTGTTGGTTCTCAGAACCCATTTGAGTTTCTGGCCTAGAAATAGCCTATGTAGATTCAGAATCGGTTCTATAGATAATTAATTAGGTTCTGTGGTTTGATAATTTAGCTTTCTGTGATGTAAATTAGTAATGTTGTAATAATAATCATTTTAGGAAACCTTATATATACATTATTGGTTTTAATTGATTTGTAGCTCAATCTTCATAATTTAAAAGGTGGTTTAAAATGATTTAAGTTGATTAAATATATAGTTAGGATTATCTTTAAATTTAATGTTAAGTTGTAGAGATTTCTAAACCAAATAATAATTTAATATTTTGTTTACAAAATATTAGTTAAATAAATATTCGTTTAAAAGTTATTTTCTTTAAAATAAAAGTTTGGTTAAGTAAATAGTATAATAAAAATTAGACTTCGTTAAATGATTATAAATATGGTATGTTTTACCTTTTAGAGATAAATTTTAATCAAAAGGTTTTATAAAGAGAATAATATAATAAAAACTAATATTTATTTAAAAAGGTTATTTTGGGTAATGGTAATTAGTATTAAAATCCGAAAACCTTTTATATTAACTTTAAACAATTATTTTGGTAAGAAAAAAAGTGTTTTGCGCATTAATTATTATTTTAATAATTAAAGGTGATTTTTTACGTAATTTATGGAAATGTCTAAAAGATATATTTTTACGAAAATTATTTTGATTAAATAACTAAACTTGATAAATAATTTCTATTTCGAAATGCTATGTCAATAAAATCTATGTTTCCTACAAAAATACTAAATTTTAGAGATTCATTTTTTTAAAAAGTAATTTTTCCTATTAATTATTATTTATGACGAAAACCTATTTCTAAAAAAATCCTGGTCTTTGCAAACGGTTTATTAAATTGGTTTCCTGATTGGTTTTAAGTGTTTGTTTTATTGGTTTTCGTATCCCTTAGGCGACTATCGTATCGGTCGGATGAGCCTCGGCGAAACGCAAATGCTACGGGACACTCCTGTGCGTTGAGGCGTTAGCCAGCAACATGAGATTGCATGACCAAGTCTGAGACGTCCCATTTTCTATAAATTATATTTAATTATATTAATTTATTTTAGAACTGGTTACTGGCCTTTAGTATTTTGGGTGCAAGGTCTCGGCCTTCTGTTTGGACCGCTTCACGGCACCCAGAGCTCGCCTCAGCTATTTTAATTTAATTTATTTTGTTGTAAGGGCATAAGCCCAGTTTTCCTTTATTTTTTGTGGCCCTGTAATTGTGTAGTGTAGATTTTCTATTTTCTTTTCTGAGTTTGTTGTTGGCGTAGCTAGACGCATAATTATAATTGAGTATTAATTATTTTGTATAAAATTAATAAGGATTTCTCACATTTAATTAAAGTGAATAAATTACTAGTAATTAACAAGTTCATGTTTTTATCATTTAAAGAAAACTTAGTTTTAGATATATTATTAAAATATAAAGTTTTGCAAATTAACCGGTAACGGCTAATTTTTCCCAAGTAAATTAGAAACCGGATATCCAACTAATTGACAACGCACGTAGCTCGCGACGTTAAAGCGTTACAGTAGATTAACTAAATAATCTAAAATATGACTATGGTCTACTTCTAGAGATTGTAACTAGCACACCTAGAATGGTTTCATTATGGTTCTAAGCCAAGGTTCTCAACTGTAGGATCTCGGAGACGAACTTGACATCCTCCTCGGTACCGACTTTCTCGATCTAGTCAATTAACAGAGACAAGTTACGGTTATGTTTTTTTGTATTGTATTTAGTAATCGTCTAGCTGCATGTTTAAACCACATTGCTACACGGAACCCTCTCCTAGGGTTCAAATATTGATTGATATTGATTGTAGGAATTGGGGGAATAGTGTAACGTTTATGGCCAATACCCCCCATATTGCATGATTGTGCGAGCTTACCCCTCTTACACACGGGGATAAGCCGTATCGCGTCGCTAGGACGCTATTGTATAACCCAAGCTGGTCATAGACGATTACACATTCAAATCACATTGTTTTTAATTGTAGAATTACTGAAAAATATTGTTTCAACTGTTTAGCCTGCACTTTTCTATTATTACTTGAAATATGAGATGCATATTCGTACTTGCTCCCTCCTGACTGGAGATAATATTTTTAGGTGACATTGAGGATGCTGAGCTATTGTACAATAGCTACTATGACCCGGTTTTGTACCCTGTGGTGTTGCCAGAGTCCCCCTTGGAGGACGCAGGACCTGAGGCCGACGAGCCAACCGCTTAGCTAGTCGTTTCTAATTTTTCTAATTTTATTATTTTGGAGTTTTGTTAGTTTTGAATTCAGCACTTTATTTCAGTTCTTTCATTTCCAGTTGTACTTTTCAATTGTTGAATAAAAGTTTTAAAATTTTCGTATATTGAGTTGTGACAAATGTATAGATGTTGTTGTGACCTGCATATAGAACAGCTTACTGCCGCCGTCTCACAACGGTGCAGGCTGGGCATGATCCGGTTTGACCCAACAATTTGGGATCGGGTCGTGACATGTTTTTAGTGGTGGCCCATACTCTTTTGTTATTTATAGATTGTATGGTGGTCTATTTTATGGATTAGAACAGCATAGGCCGATTGTATGGTGGTCTATTTTACTATCTACTTTAGTTTCTAGATTTTATTTATCTTTTAGTGTCCCTCGGCTTTCAGAGGTTATTTTCCTCTATATCCTTATCATATCCAGCGTTCCTTAGCATCCATACTCTTTTGTTATTTATGGATTAGGATTAGATTCTTTCCAATCTCCTTCTTTAACAAACCTATTTCAAAATTTTCAATTAGTTGATCAAATCATACTTCTCTATCTTTATTTAGAATCTAGATCTATTCACTATTTAGAGTTTCAAATTCTCCCTTAGCAAACTTGGTAAACTTTTATCTATCTAGAGTATTTTTAAGACTAGTGTATCCAACCATTTATCTTGACATTATCTTCAATTGACTTTCTTGGGACCAATCCCGAACCAAATTCTTCTGGAACCATAAAGTCCCAAGGTTAATTATTACCAAAAGAATTGGTTCAACTTAGCTTGTTCACGAATCTTCCAAGGGAATTATTTTCCAAAAATAGTTCCAATATTGATTGTTATCTCCTAGGTTATTCCAAATATTTTATTTTGTTGATCCCCTCCACTCAACTTGAAACCCTACCCTCTCTATGCAACTTCTTGATCAATTCAAGGCCTAGACAGCTTTTAAACTCAATGCCTGAGTTTCGTGAAGCACGAACGGTCAGAGAATTGATTCCATCCTATTATTAAATTTTCTTTAGTCATTGAAAAACTTTTGAGTTGTTGAACTATCCCCTGGTTGGCTTTTTTAAACCATCTTAACCTAACTTCCTTAAATCAATAAGACATACTTCTTCTTTTTTTGTGCCAACCCAACTTACCCAGCACATTCTCAAACTTTCCTTGGATAAGAAATTATTTCTTCAAAATAATTTTGGTAAATGTCAGTATCCTTTAAGTGATTTGTCGGGAATATTCTCATTGGCTTCTTCAACTCAACTCGAAGCTCTGGTGCTTCTATCTTATCTTGTGTCCAACTCAATTAGCCATAATCCAGTTAGACCAATTTCATGACTTCAAACCAATCTCTTAAATCTCAAGAGATACAGGAACACATATTTATCCTGATAAATTTTCTTGATTCCAGAAGAACATATATCAACATCTTTTCCTATCATGACTAGAACTTTAGAATTCGTTTGAATTTTTCGGAAACTCCTTTTGAAATTCTTATGGACAAAGTTGAGAAAATATTCCGTAACCTAATATGACTTCGCACATTTGCGTAGTAGTCATTCGTCTGAATTATGAAAACTGTGAGTTTACTACAGCCAATTGTGCACTGGCGAGGCATAGACTCTAAGTTGAAATGATTTTAGGTGTACATAGGTTTTCAGATATCATTGAGACTATGTCCTAAATCCGTCACATTTTGTCTTCTATGTTTTCAGTCAGGAAATGGATAAAGATGATAGACTACTCGAAAACTTATCATTATTCAAGTTATGAAGCAAAAAAAAAAAATTTTACTGCAGTCAGATGCACTCTGGCGAGGCATGAATTTGAGGCAAAGTAACTTCAGATAAATTTGGTTTCCGAATATTATTAAGACTATATCCATACCAAGGTTGTCTTTTAGCACCATCAAATTACTCCGATTTTTGTTCGATTAGAAGATTTGCATTTCTAGCTGTTGTCTCCATTTTCAAAAAAAAAAATCTCTTATCACAACCAGAAAGTATAAATTTTCTATAGGGTTGTACTTGATTCATCCTAAAACTCATAGAACCATATCAATCTCTCTTGGTTCAACCTCTTTCCTGTTTCAATCTTAGTACGTTGTATATGTATATTTATTCCTTATTGTTGCAATTTTGGTTGTTGTTAGTGTTGGGAGCTATAGATAATTGTGGATAGCTTTATATATTAGTAGTTGATATACATTCTGTAGATGACCATATGTTAATAGTTGATAGCTATATGCGGGAGAAACATAGATTATTACCTATCTCATTTCTAGTAAGGGCATATTTGGGATCAATATTAGTTAGCTAAAGGGTAGGAAAGGTAGAAGAATACTTTGAGAAAGCTATTCTTGAGAGAGTGGTATGTTTTGACTTGTGACTTATTCGGGTTATAACTGTTGGTAGTGCTCACCAGTACCTAAACCTCATTCAAACAAATGAAGGTATTTGGCGGTTTTAAGTTTTATGATTAAAGGAAGAGTTATCGGAAGATAGACGAAACGTAGGTAGAGTTTTGGATTTGGTAATGTTCTCCCATGGAGGAAGTGAATTTGGATATATATATAAACAGGTGAATATAATGATCAAGTAAAGAAACACTTAACGAGGATCAACTTTTATGGTTAGATGACTACTATACCTAGAAGGGACAGATATAGCCATGGAAGGAATAACACGAGCAATGGAATAAAAGGTTCTAAAGAAAGAATAAGCAGAGAGGAATTGAGATAAGACTATTGGCATACAACTTTGGAAAGGAGCAATTGAATTTGTAATTTCTACTAAACGTTGGAGGCTCATATTGGTTATGGTAAGAACAGTTGGGATTCTGTGGTATTTTGCTAATGCGTTTGGATGAGAACGGTTGATAGATGCATAGTTAAAGATTAAAAATGATTAATGATTGTAATTCTGTCAATTGATTTCAAGAATTGAAAATTCTTTATTTTTAGTCATGTACCAACTTAAAAGAATTTTCAAAGGATTTACTATGGCAAGGAAAGATTGTAATTTTGATGTAGTCAGTTTTGGAAGACTGGCTGACAATTGGAAGTTGTTGTCTGTAAGATGCTTTGATCGAGAGGCATACTTGAAATTGAAAAAAATATTTGGCATACGAGTTACATACAACGACGGAAGAAAATTTGATTTAGGTGATTTATAATTCCAAATAGAGTAGTTCTAATACCTTGGCGGCTACCTTAGTTTTCTGTAGAGTTCAACTAGTTTAGCAAGTTAGAAATTGAATTTCTACTTGGGGTATTAATAAGATTGTTATTTTGTAAGTTATTTTTTCCGTATATCCTACCTTTGATCCTTGAAATAGTGATACGATATTTTTCTATCCCCTTTTGATTATCACTCAGTCCTCAATGGAACTATCTTATCCGATTACATTCTAATCATAGATATATTATTCTAATCATCCTCGCTATCCTCCCATCATACAACTTGTTGAGTTCTCCTTAGTCATAAACCCTTATATCTCATTTCAATTTGATCTGAAATTTTTAGTCCCTTAACTCAGAAGATTTCATCATTTTTGCATTCTCAATAAACTGTTGACGTTCGTTTCTTTCTTGCCTTTTTCTGTTTCACGAGAACTCATTTTCTCCTATTTTGATCATAATTGTACCAAGATTTTTTTCGTGCCTAAAATGATTTTGATCACAATAACATTCCAACCCTATCTCAGATCATATCTAGATAAATCTGATCGTGCTGATATTTTATCATTGTACCTAGTGATCAAGTCTAGAATCCGATCGTGCCTGAAGATTTAAATTTCACTTTTGATCAAGCTAAGTGATTTTAATTGTACCCCGGCCCTCATCTTTGAAATTTCGAGGACGAAATTTTCTAAGGAGGGAAGGTTGTGAAGCCCATGCTTAATTTTATTTTTATTTATTTAATTATTTTGTTAAGCCTTAAACCCAAGCCCTCAAATCATTGTAGCCCAACCCAATAACTTAAACCCATAACCCAAGCCCATACCCAAACCCATTCAAACCCACGTTCTCCTCTCTCCCCTGAACCCGCGAGCACCCCCCTCCAGATCTCAACCATTACGTAACTCTTCAGAAATTCCTTCTCCACAGAAATTCCATTTCTTTTCATTCACTAAATTTCTCATAACTCTCTCCCTACTCCACCAAATCCAAATCCGCGACCGCCACCGCGCTCCCCTCGCCGCCCTCTCCGAATCCAGACCCTACTTTCCCTATTTTCGAGCAGCAGACCGTCGTCCGCCCAGTAGCAGCCGGCCGCCCGTCGCCGTCTGCCAGCCCCGGTTCTGCGCGCCTTCGCCCACGTGTCCGTCCGTGTGCGCGCACGTGTCCGTGCTCGTCAATTCCGACATTGTTTCGAGTCCGAGGCCTCCCCTCGGTACTCCTTCGTGCAAGTTTGGGTAACCCCTTTTCTCTTTTCCAACCTTCTGTTGGTTCTCAGAACTCATTTGAGTTTCTGGCCTAGAAATAGCCTCTGTAGATTCAGAATAGGTTCTATAGATAATTAATTAGGTTCTGTGGTTTGATAATTTAGCTTTCTGCAATGTAAATTAGTAATGTTGTAATAATAATCATTTTAGGAAACCTTATATATACATTATTGGTTTTAATTAATTTGTAGCTCAATCTTCATAATTTAAAAGGTGGTTTAAAATGATTTAAGTTGATCAAATATATAGTTAGGATTATCTTTAAATTTAATGTTAAGTTGTAGAGATTTTTAAACCAAATAATGATTTAATATTTTGTTTACAAAATATTAGTTAAATAAATATTCGTTTAAAAGTTATTTTCTTTAAAATAAAAGTTTGGTTAAGTAAATAGTATAATAAAAATTAGACTTCGTTAAATGATTATAAATATGGTATATTTTACCTTTTAGAGATAAATTTTAATCAAAAGGTTTTATGAAGAGAATAATATAATAAAACTAATATTTATTTAAAAAAGTTATTTTGGGTAATGGTAATTAGTATTAAAATCCGAAAACCTTTTATATTAACTTTAAACAATTATTTTGGTAAGAAAAAAAGTGTTTTGCGCATTAATTATTATTTTAATATTTAAAGGTGATTTTTTTACGTAATTTGTGGAAATGTCTAAAAGATATACTTTTACGAAAATTATTTCGATTAAATAACTAAACTTGATAAATAATTTCTATTTCGAAATGCTATGTCAATAAAATCTATGTTTCCTACAAAAATACTAAATTCTAGAGATTCATTTTTTTTAAAAATAATTTTTCCTATTAATTATTATTTATGACGAAAACCTATTTCTAAAAAAATCCTGGTCTTTGCAAACGGTTTATTAAATTGGTTTCCTGATTGGTTTTAAGTGTTTGTTTTATTGGTTTCCGTATCCCTTAGGCGACGACCGTATCGGTCGGATGAGCCTCGGCGAAACGCAAATGCTACGGGACACTCCTGTGCGTTGAGGCGTTAGCCAGCAACATGAGATTGCATGACCAAGTCTGAGACGTCCCATTTTCTATAAATTATATTTAATTATATTAATTTATTTTAGAACTGGTTACTGGTCTTTAGTATTTTGGGTGCAAGGTCTCGGCCTTCTGTTTGGACCGCTTCACGGCACCCAGAGCTCGCCTCAGCTATTTTAATTTAATTTATTTTGTTGTAAGGGCATAAGCCCAGTTTTTTTTATTTTTTGTGGCCCTGTAATTGTGTAGTGTAGATTTTCTATTTTATTTTCTGAGTTTGTTGTTGGCGTAGCTAGACGCATAATTATAATTGAGTATTAATTATTTTGTATAAAATTAATAAGGATTTCTCAAATTTAATTAAAGTGAATAAATTACTAGTAATTAACAAGTTCATGTTTTTATCATTTAAAGAAAATTTAGTTTTAGATATATTATTAAAATACAAAGTTTTGCAAATTAACCGGTAACGGCTAATTTTTCCCAAGTAAATTAGAAACCGGATATCCAACTAATTAACAACGCACGTAGCTCGCGATGTTAAAGCGTTACAGTAGATTAACTAAATAATCTAAAATATGACTAGGGTCTACTTCTAGAGATTGTAACTAGCACACCTAGAATGGTTTCATTATGGTTCTAAGCCAAGGTTCTCAACTGTAGGATCTCGGAGACGAACTTGACATCCTCCTCGGTACCGACTTTCTCGATCCAGTCAATTAATAGAGGCAAGTTACGGTTATGTTTTCTTGTATTGTATTTAGTAATCGTCTAGCTGCATGTTTAAACCACATTGCTACACAGAACCCTCTCCTAGGGTTCAGATATTGATTGATATTGATTATGGGAATTGGGGGAATAGTGTAACGTTTATGGCCAATACCCCTCATATTGCATGATTGTGCGAGCTTACCCCTCTTACACACGGGGATAAGCCGTATCGCGTCGCTAGGACGCTATTGTATAACCCAAGCTGGTCATAGACGATTACACATTCAAATCACATTATTTTTAATTGTAGAATTACTGAAAAATATTGTTTCAACTGTTTAGCCTGCACTTTTCCATTATTACTTGAAATAAGAGATACATATTCGTACTTGCTCCCTCCTGACTGGAGACAACATTTTTAGGTGACATTGAGGATGCTGAGCTATTGTACAATAGCTACTATGACCCGGTTTTGTACCCTGTGGTGTTGCCAGAGTCCCCCTTGGAGGACGCAGGACCTGAGGCCGACGAGCCAACCGCTTAGCTAGTCGTTTCTAATTTTTCTAATTTTATTATTTTGGAGTTTTGTTAGTTTTGAATTCAGCACTTTATTTCAGTTCTTTCATTTTCAGTTGTACTTTTCAATTGTTGAATAAAAGTTTTAAAATTTCCGTATATTGAGTTGTGACAAATGTATAGATGTTGTTGTGAATACCTGCATATAGAACAGCTTACTGCCGCCGTCTCACAATGGTGCAGGCTGGACATGATCCGGTTCGACCCAACAATTTGGGATCGGGTTGTGACACAATCTAATTTCTATTTCATGTTTGCATCCGTGTTTCTTTCCATAACTACATCTTGTAATCCATGTATTTATATACAAACTCAACTCGTGACTATGTTTTCTATAACATAGAATAAAGTAATTTAGACGGAGCTAGAACCGGAAACCCCCCCTCCTCCCCCCCCACCCCCCACACACACACGTGCACGCACACGCACACAAAAAAACAATTAGAGTGTCAAAAGACTTGAAATTTAATTTCTAAAGACGAGATGTCTTAGTTAAGAGGATATTTATTTATCAACTTAGACAACTATTCCATCACAAATTTTTATAGAACATTAAGCATATAATAGAGCGAAAGAAAAAAAAAATTATATACCACGAAGCAAGAAAACAGAGAATTTTTTTCATTTATGACTATTTTGTCACGTATACTTTTTCCTCCTATAAAGCAACAAAAAAGTCGCAAGGTACCCAATTTTTTTTCTTCATTTTCTCTTGGGGCTGTTTCCAAAGTTATTAGCCTTAAAGTGGCTCCGCCCCTGATGGAGGTGTCCGTGAAGTGTTTGAACTTGTGGAGTTTGACGCTAGCAACATTTTTCTGGCAGTAGCAGATGCGGTCCAGACTCGAAGGGGTCAATGTCATAGTTCAGTCTAAAAATACGTGGGATCATATAACGTGCCAATGCCCCTGCCATAGTTTGGAGCATCTCCAACCCTATTGTGACTTTCGAAAAAAGTTATTGCCGCATAGTGGACTTAGTAGTGACAAACTTTTATTAAAAAAATATTTTCCAATGCGATTGTCAAATAAATTGTGAAGTTTATGTGACAAAAATGTCACGACCCGCACCCAGTGTAGGGGCACGAGAAGTGGTTACGTCCAGCCTACGCCGCAGTGTCGGCGGTAGAACGCTGTCCTAGGTCACATACATCTAACAGTTATAAGGTACCTATACAGTATATACACTCCGAATGGAGGTGACATAATAAAGTACAACTCAATCACAACTAAGAAAGAAAGTACGATAAGATAGAATAGATGAAATCACAGAATCCACAGATGATAAATACAAGATAAGAGAGATAGCTAGAAGTCTAAGATAAACAACTCCACAAATCCATAATAACAATCTCCAAATAAGTACAAGTGTATCCAACAAGATATGAAGATAAATAGATACTAGTCTAGCTAACTAGCCTAGTCTACTTGGGTAATGTCCTCTGCAAGTGCTAGGTCCTCCTGAGAGTCCAGCTCACATGTGTCATCTAGGCCTGCTCCGTAATAAGTGGGACACAGCTCCTCAAGGTCATCTGTAATATTTCAACAGGTCCAGTCAGGACGGAAAACAGTACATCTCACGCAGTTCATATCATGACAGGAATATAATACAGGCAATAGAGTAAGATACATAAAATGCTGAAAATATACATGAAGTAAAAGAGAAGACTGTAAAAGAAATATCTACTATAAGTAAAGAGCTACAGTGAACTAGTGATTTATAGTACAAGATAGAAATGTGAACGGCTTGATAATAAATATGAGAGGTTGTACATGGCTACACTACTTTAGAAATTGTCCACATGACTATTTATACTCTCCCGTACCCCAATCAATACAAAAGGATCCGTTCAAGTTATGTTATTGTATATAATTTCACATGGGGGCCCATAAATGGGTGCACATAAATATAAACATGGGAGCTCCGTAAACATGAGAGTACCACTACACCAAAATGGATAATTTGCGACAATTAGAATTGCCTATAAATGACGTATTAAAACAGTCATTTCATTATCAACGGACTAAAATCGTCATTTAGTATTAAATTTATTTCACCAAAACAATGGATTTATATTTGACGGACTAAAACCCTCAAAATTCCGTTGAAAATTTAAGTTCCTGAAAAATTTGGCTGTCAATTTTTTACCAAATCCTGCGTCCATCAACTGGTACCATTTTTTAAAAATCCCTAAACCCGCGTATACTTCCCCTTCTCAATTCCTCTCACCTCACTCTTGCCCCATACCCATCACGAGACGGTCATCCACCGCTACCACACTCAACGGCACCATCACCACTGCCACACTACCATCTCGATGTCAGCCTCCTCCTCTGCCAAGCCACCTCCACTCCTTTCATTTAAAAAAATTAGGGTTAGGGTTTTGATTTGTGTGTTCTTCACCTTGTCTCACCAGTCATCTCCAGAAGCATCTCCCCAAAGCCCACCACCACCACCAGCCTCCTCGACGTCTCCGCTTCATTGTCAAAAACCACCCAAGTCGTCCCCCACTCCTACCAAGAAGAAGAACAGGAGTAGGAGGAGAGCCCTGACCCTCGCTCGTGACTCAGAGACTTCCTCCCTACTCGAACTCGACAGGCCCTGTGAACTACAGAGCCTGACCCTCGCCCGACTCATCCTGCGTTGTCGCCATCACCGCCCGCGTCGCGTCCGCGATGAACGGCATAAAGAACTCGGACCTCACCCCGCAGCAACAACAACAGTACACGACAGAATCAATCCCTGCATTCGTTCTCTGGAATCGGTAAGACCACACACAGACATATACGCACTTTCCCTCTTCTCCTCATTATTTCTTGGTATTACGTCTCTATTTGGCCTCAATTTCGTTATAATGGTGATATTTTCTGATTCCCTTTGTCCAAAAATAACACCTTCTTTCCCCCAAAAAATATGAGTTGTGGATGGGAAATAATTGTCTAAATGACCAATTTTATGGACCCATAACGTCAAAGATGATAGATTGTAATGCCCATATCTCGTATTACGTATTTGAAATACGTGTACGTATTTTGACCCGTATTACATGTCTTCCTGTTTGATTTATTTTGGCATTTCATTGATGGGTTTATCTTTGTTCGGTTCGGCTTGTTGGTTTGGTTCGGTTTTGTTGGAGAACCAACCCACCTACCTACCACCACCATCACCATTTATTAACTCCCACTCCTCTCTCTCTCCTCATTAATTCTTTTCCATTACTTCTTCTTCTTCACCATTACTTTTCCACCAACCTGAGAGTGGGAGAGCTTAGGCAAGTACATCTTGCTTCATAGAGAAAGTCTATTTTTATTGTTCCATTGTCTTTCTCATGTGTTTCTAACCCACTTTAGTACTTAGCATTTTTAATTTCCATAGCTAAATTCATGTAGATCTAAATTTATTTTACTTTCAGATTTTTTGAGTTTTGATCTGTTTAACCTTGTTATTTCCAAGTTCTGATAGTGCCATGTTGTAGAGAATTTTATTCTGCCCCAATTTGACTTATGGAAGTTCGGATTTGGACTCTGGATGATGAATTTATGGAGCTTGGAAGCATGGCTTCATGGTGTTCTTCTTCTCGAAAAGTGGAGAAGAAGAACAGTTCTCTGGCCGCATGGCCATTTAATTAAATTAATTATTGTTGGCCGCATGAGCCTTTCCTTGCACTAGCCGCATATGGCACTGCTTAGCTGGCATGGCCACTATTCATTATTGCTGGCCGCATAAGCATCATATAATATTATTGCATGGCCAATCAATTTTGGCCACATGGCTACTATTCAAAGTGAGCCGTATGGCCTTTTATGGCAATATTTAAATTGCCTTTTGCTAATACAAGCAGTAGCTTGCATGCCATTTATAGGTGGTCGCATGGCCTCACGTAAATAGTAGTTTACCGCATGGTAATACACAAGGTGTTCGCATGCAAATATTTTGCATGCATGCATGGCCGCATGCAAATATTAGTCTATGGCCGCATGGAACTGTTCTTAGCTTGGCCGCATGGAACTGTTCTTAGCTTGGCCGCATATGGAATGGTTAATTGACTAATGCATTAGCATTTTGCACCATTAACCTGAGCACTTCATGCATTTGCTTTTAATGCATTAACCTGAGCACTTCATGCATTAGCATTAATCCATTAACCTGAGCACTTCATGCATTAGCATTAATGCATTAACTTTAACACTTAAATGCATTAGCATTATTTGTGAGCCGCATAGGCCAGAGCAAATCCTGGCCGCATGGCCATGATAATCTTGGCCGCATGGCCTGGCAAGCTTTGTATGCTAAATTATTTAATACATGTGTTCTTGCATGCATATTTAATTTGCATGCATGCAAGCTTTGCTTGTATGCGTCAGCCTTGTGCATTTAATTAATAGGCCAATATTGTATTTGGTCGCATGGTTGCTTGTATGCTGGCCGCATATGCCCCTCTCCAATATTTGCTAGCCGCATATGCACCCCTCCAATAATTGTCCAGCCGCATATAGCCAACTGCTTGCATGGCCAGTTAAATAATATTTATGGTCGCATGGTGGCTTGCTAATATTTATGAGCCGCATAGGCCATGCCATGTAATATTTAATGCATGCATGCAAGCATCAGCTAGCATGCTTTTTTATATTTGCTTGGCCACGTAAATATTTGCCTTGGCCATTTAAACAGTACTTAGCCGTATATGGCCTTTATTTAATTTCTGGCCGCATGGCCAATCCATTTGCTGGCTGCATATGGCCTAATTTTCCTGAGCCGCATGAGTCCACGTCCTTGCCCCTGCTAATATTTAATTACCACTTGTATGCTTGTGCAATTAATATTAATTATTTTCTGACATGATTGTGATCCGTTGTGGTACACTTTTGATAAATGATATGACATGATAGTGACCCGCCGTGGTGCACTCCTGACAAATAAGCTTGACATGATAATTCGTAATAGTGGCCCGCCGTGGCGCACTCTTGACAAGTAGACTTGACATGATAACTTGACATGATATACTTGACATGATAAACCTGACATAATAGTGGCCCATCGTGGCGCACTCTTGACAAGTAAACCTGACATGATATTTCTCGAAATGCTGTTGTGACGGCTAACCTGACATGACAAGAATGAATGATCTGGACACCGTGGACGATTGTGCTTGTACAAATGAATTCGTCTTGTCTTGCATCATGTCTAGGACAGGGACCCCTGAGTACCACGGTCAGGGGTACCTACTAAAATGGCTAAGGCTAATAACTAGAATAATCCAGTAGTCATGAAGTGATTTTCTCAGCTACAAGCAATCCCGTTATTTGGGCGCCCCACTTGGGATCTGTAGCCTGCCGTCGAGTAGGGCACATTTCCAGCACACTGTCATGCATTGCACCCTCTAAGTCACCTAAGGGTACATGCATTTTCTGGACGATGTACCCACTTAAATTCAACCCCTAATTGCGTCCGGATAGTCTGGATGGTCTGCAGGGCTTGTGGCTGTGGAACAATCTCGCTGCATCTTACTAGTAACTAGGCATGTGATAACCCTAGTTAGTTAAAGTATCAAGCCGTACTTATTGCTTGGCCGTAAAATGTTGGATGGAGTTCAATCAGTCTAGTCTTGTCTTGATCCTGTACAAGATTGTTACATGTCTTGATTTATTATTTTGTCTTGCCGATAAATGGTGGGAGAAACCAAGTTCTGTTCAGACGAAGGGTTAGAACCCCGGTCCTTGTTTGGTTTACGGGTTGTAACCTGGTTATCTGAATAGTCCCATGGTTATCTCATCGTATATCACCTGTCATGCTTTTCCTTAATTACTGTCTTTTATTATATATTATTATTGTGCTAATTGCTGGTTTTAGATCCTAAGTGAAGCCTCCTTTGTGGCACTTGCTCTTTCTGGGATCTGACCCAGCTGGTTTTGTATGGCCAGATACCGGAGCAGCTCCAGAGGATGTACCGATTTTCCAGCCAGATGGTGACCACTAGACGGAATCCTGGCAACGAGTGGGTTTATTTTGGCTCTCCCACTCTATTGTAAAAATATTCTTTTGAGGCGTTTAGTCGGCAAGCAAGTATTAGCTCGAGTACATTTTACTTACTGTATGCCTACGGGCTGTAACATGATTGGCAACCTAGGGTTGATCATGTATGACTGAAACTCTTGCTAGTCCTCACATTTTGTAACGATTAGCTTCATGATCAACTGAATATGTAATGTTTGGGATGCCTTACTATTGTATATTTGGTGATCTTGCATCTTGTAACATTTACTTACTTGCTTGTAATTGAGACATTAGGCTTGTTATTGACCATAAGAGACTAATGGCTTGTAGTTAAACCCTCATATATCTATACAGCCGTGACCGTATAGTGAGGTAGATTCCATTTTATTATACGTAGCTGGCTATGTGCGCTCCCGCTCTCCAGTATTCTGGTTCTGGGGCGTGACATAGATTCAACAGAAAATGGGGTTTTATGTTGGAGAAACACATGGGCGACATGGTACGGTTTGGATAATTGTCACAGACACAGACTCGACACTAATTTTTGGTGCGACATAGCCTATCTTGGGAGTATTGAACGTGACACAGTCTATAAGGTATATATATTTAAGTAGCCGATATGGATGTTCGACGTTTTAATATACCATACATCACACATTTAATAACCCAATTCAATATGAACCTGACACCCGACATCTTGAACATTGCACCAGCTGCAATATTATATTAGTAATAGTGAAAGGTCTGAAATACACTACACAAATCTCAAATTTCCTTGGTATGAACATTTATGACAAAGCCCAGGTCTAGGTGAATTTGGATGAAGCTAGGTGCAGAAATGATGGATGGAACTCACAGTTTTATAATTCCATTAAAGTCAAGTCATGAGGTTCAATTGCTAGCCAGTGACACTTATCTTTATAGGTGTAACCATTTGTTGCAAGTCATGAAGATAACACTAGACACTACTTATCATCCTGTGAGTCATGGTGGAAGTTTTGTATTATAGCTATGTTGACAAAATGTAGAGCTTATGGAGGTCGTTGCCAAGTAATGCAGATACTAACCTATATTGAGAACAATGTATGGGTGAACAAAGGGCTGAAAAAATGCACTGTCTGATGGCATGAGTGGACTCTGAAGTTCTTGGTGTGATGATAAAGATACATGACTGACTAGGTCAAGTTATTCTTGCCATCACCAATCATCATAACTATTACCAAAGCCTTCTCCATTAGATTGGGGTCCGGTAGACCTATCTTTAGGGTAACATAGTTTAAGCTATTGCTACCAAGAAGCAACTCTGGTTCTAGAATAAAAATGAGTCTAGACAAAGAGGTAAGAAGATATGATTTGCTTTAGGGAGAAATGCAATCATCTCCACAGCACAAGCCAATGAGCAGGAAGGAATGACTTTCTGGTATATTCTTTCCATGCTGCTCTGGAAGGTACATCACCAATGAATTGTGGATGGCCACAACACCTAAATGCTTCAACAAAAATTATGCATCTGTGCTTGGGATTAGTTGCATGTGGTTCATGGATCTGGCGGGTTGATAAGGATGAAATTGTTTCCTCATTCGCAAATATGAGGTAGTATCATAGTCTGGCATATTCCTAGTGTCATCTTCAAGCTTAATTCACCTATACGATAGTGAAAATTTAAGTGTAAATGCACCATTTTTTTTTTGCATATTTCATCCCATTCATAGATTCAACCTTATTCAGTTGTTTGTTCAAGGTTCAAGGATTTCACATCTAAGAAAAATAATTGTTGACCTTGAGGTGGGTACTAAGGTACTGTTTGTTTCAAATCCTTGATTCTTGTTATGTTATATTGTAATAACTTCTTTTGTTTAATCAATCTTACAATCACCCCAGCTTGATAGTGGAGGACTGTTTAGTCAAGGTCCTGCACTATCATATATTCGTTCAGAGAAAAATTTGAACGATGATCAGCGAAGAGCCATTCACAAGGTAAATTAATATTTTCTCTTAATGTTTTTTCTAATACAGATATAAACAATATATTTTACAGTTTTCATATATTGTATCTGAATTATTTACAACAGGAACACCTTTATTTATTTGTGATTCTGTGGTGTAATTTAGGTGCTTACTGCAAAGGTTTAACTCTTATTCTAGGGATGCCTGGGACAGGTAGAACTTCTATAATGGTACATGCAGTCAAGGCGTTAATGATGAGAGGGGCTTCAGTTTTACTCACATCATATACAAAACTACACATTTTTGTATTCAATTTCAGATAGAAATATCCAAGAAATTAAGATCAGGTGAGCTTCTTTCTATTCCCTGTACACACACACAAGTACACATAGTAATGGGACATGCATGCTTCCTAGATTGGATTGAAGTCAAATTTATTGGTTACTTTTATGTAACATTATTGACGAGTAATGGGTTAACTGAATCTTTTGCAAGTCTGTGCTGTAATACTGAAATTATTGAAAACCTATCCCTCTTTTCTGTCAAAATATTAACTAAAATTTCTGAGAGTTTTAATGGATTTTTTTCCTTACATATTTTACTTGGGTATCACCTTGGATATACTTGCTACAATAATATCACAGGAACATGAACCCAGATTTACTAAATTTGGATCAAATACAAGTTTAATGGTTACTTTTTCTTGCAGTACTGATTAATGGTAGGTTGGACAAGAATATTTGAACTCCTAGAAGCATTCAGGGATTGTGGGGTTAGAAAGATAGATGGAGGACTCTTTTGAGGATGTTTCTTATTTTGCTTGATCATTGTCTTCTTCTAGGAGTGAGAATTTAGAAAACCCGAATCTGTACCATTATGCGCTCTTTTCTGACAGTGTTGGCTGCATCTGTTGTTATCAATTCAGCTATCATGAATGATAAGGTAATGCATCATTTTACTTTCCCTTTTGTCCTGTTGTAGTAGTACTTGCTGCAACTCTTCGTTTATATGCTTTCGAGTTCGCATTACATTCATATATACTTTACAGGAGCCAGAGAAACATGTGTTCCATCTTGTTACTGATAAGTTGAACTTTGGAGGCATGAACATGTGGTTTTTGTTGAATACCCCCGGAAAGACAACCATTCATGTAGAAAATGTGGACGCGTTCAAATGGCTAAACTCTTCTTACTGTCCAGTTCTGCAGCACCTTGAGTCAGCTGCCATGAAAGATTTCTACTTCAAGAATGATCATGCTGCAATCTTATCATCAGGTTCACCCAATTTAAAATATCAAAACCCGAAATACCATGTCTGTTTCATGTTTCGATAGTAGAAGGCTTAGATGATGATTGATATTCTGTTATTGGTTGTAGTACGTTAATTGACTAAGTCGTATATTGTCACAAAATGCCTTGTGTAGGAGAAATGTCAAGATCAGAGAGAACCACTTCCAGGGGAATCCCGGTGTGTTATCTGTGGATGGTACGGTAAGTATATTTCTGATGAAACCTATGATGATATCTGCAGTATTGAGTGCAAAAATGCTCTTCTAGCTAAGACTGCTAATATTCAGAAGCAAGCTGAGAATATTAGTGAACATGTAAAATTACATGCCAATGACGATTGCTTTTATGTTTGTTTGAAAAAAAATGCATATACAGGAGGAGAAGGCTAAGGTGATTCAGACTCTACTCTTTGTAGCCGGAATCAATACTTTGTTACAATCCTTATTCGGCACTCGTCTCCCGGCATTCATTGGTGGATCATTCACATGCATCCTTCCCACACTCACCATCATTCTCAGAAGTAGATATGCCTACATTATAGATGCATACGAGGTTCTATTCTATTTCAATCTTGTTTTCTTGGTACTAATGTTAGTTCGAGTGGTTTGTTTTTATTGGGTTTGTGATTGTTTCTTTGTTGCTGCAGAGATTTCTGCACACCATGAGGTCTGTCCAGGGGGCCCTCATCGCCGCTTCAGCTTTGCAGATGGTGTTGGGTTTTTTTGGACTGTGGAGGATTGTCATAAGGTCTCATCGCTTCTATTTTGATTGTTACGTTGTTCTTCAATTTTATGATTTATTTGATATTAATTTGGTATTTCTTCCTATCCGTGATTTTATTGGCAAATTATTCTAGTTTTGGTTAAGTGAACTTGTCTTTTGGTTAGGGAATTGTCTTTTGGTTGGTAATCTAGAAGTTCTTTGCAGCTATTGTTGGGTGATTGTTTGGATTTTCTTAGTTTACTTTTAGTGTTATTCATGTTTTTTATTTAAAAAAAATCCTAGTTATCCTTTTATTTCTACAATTTTAGGCACCAAACATGTTGACCTCAAACGTCTAGTTTGGGATTATTTGGTTTGAATAAGAAGTGTCTTTCCTTTCTTGTCTACTTTTTTTCTTGTTATTTTTGTCTGTTCAGGAGCATTACTGGGCATATTTCATTTCAGTATAGATGGGTATACGCAGTATCAGTTTTTTTATATCATATTACTGCTTAGAGAAAATTCTTAATCTCAAATGTTATAAGTTGTGACCTTTTACTTTTGCCATTCTAATTCCATGAACTTATTTCTGTTGAAGTACCTTTTTTGTTTGAGGTAGCAAGAAAATTGTCTCTCTTTAGGTAAATGGAGTGCATTTGGGGAATTCATACACCATTTGGATGAAGCACTAATGAAGGTTTTGTGCCAACCACTCACTATAAGTCTTGTCTATATGAGACTGAATATCAGAAATGTTTATATTTGTCTCCAGTTAATTAAAGTGTTTGATTTGCTTTTGTTCTATTAGTTTTTTACCTGTTCACTAAGCTAGCTTTTCTTTATCATTTGAGGTAGTCTGTCCAGCTGTCATATTAGACTTTAGCTCTTCTTAATCATATTTCCTTAATCATAATATTTAGTCACGTTCCCTTATTATTTATTATTTAGTGTATCATACTGAACACAGGGCATACTTCACACTCAATATAGTAGTATCGGATTCTGGTTATCACAAGTAAAGAAACAATAGAACTTGTTATCGTAAGAGCTAGAGGCATATGGATTTGTTACCCTCTACAGTTCCTTAAAAATATATGTTTAAGTTACTTTTAAATCAGTGACTTGCTGTTAGCATTTTGCAGTTGCTGCTACTATCTGCTGCTGATACATGTTGTTGTAATTTGATACTGAGATATCTGCGCACATCTCTCCCTGATTTTAACTTGCACACCCACATTCAAAAAGTGTCGTCACAAAGTTATTCCAGTTCTATACTTATGTTTTTTTTCTTATCTTATATTTTTATCCTTGTTATATACTATTGGTATGCAACTTTATATAATTCGTTTTGAATTTTTTTTTGAGATTGAAGAACTGCTCTATACTTTTGCTTTTTCTTATGTTAAAATATAGGAGACATGATCAACCTACCTTGCCCAAAAAGACTTGTCTTTTGAAGAATGTTACAAAGAAAGTCGTTGCTATTTGACATGTGAATACATATGCACTGTCAAATGATGAAGCTTGTAATATCATTGTCGATGAAATATTTGACGGCGATGAGATGGTGTTCGACAGAGACGGAAAGTTTGAAGATATATTGTTTGCACTTGCAAAATGTTAAGTGGTCATGGTTTATCTTTTTTCTGTTTATCATGAGAACCAAGTCATTGTAAACTAGCAACATTGGGGTTTCATTTTGATGTTGATGTAATATTGCTACGTAAAGTCTATACATTTATTAGTTAATACAATTTTGATTAAGTTTATTTTATTGTTAATGATTGTTGATGTTTATATGAAATTCTATTTTTAGATGTATTTCAGTTTTATATAGAGGATGAATATGCTTATATAACTTTGATATGGATGAATTGAAATTTTTTTTTAATTCTGTTTCAAGAAAAAGCGACAGACGTTAACTGTTAAAAAGAAAAAGATAATGGCTGCCCAATTCACAGATTATTTGACAGTTTTAATCTGTTATTTTTATTTGACAGAAAATAACTGTCATTTTTTCAGCTAGGAAACGACAGTCCAAAACTATCGTTTATATTTTGGGACACGCTATCAACGACGGATGCTCTGACAGATCAAAACTGTCATTTATCGTGATTTACGACAGTTTTGGTTTGTCGAAAAATACATGTTTTGGCGTAGTGTACATGAATCACGATAGTGCACATGAATGGTGAAAGCACAGGAATACATGATGAAAGTGAAATGCACATGACATGATGTATCCGATGCTCCCAAGGGGGATAACATAGTATGAAAAGATCCATATAGTACTAATCCGTGTTTCCATCGTGTCAGCATCAAGTAAAATAATCTAGAGCAAGAATATAGTCCTAGCAAGTATGAAACGGTCAGAGAATGTACTCGCCTGATATCCTGAGTATCTGGAATGAAATACTGCCTGAGGAGTGGTGTCCGGCTCCTAATAGAACAGTACAAGTCACAACATATCCAAAATGGTAAAATAGACTGCTATAATACATTCTACATGATGTTTGGGTCAATCTAGGCTAAAGTCAACCTTTGGTCAAACTAGCTAGGGTTGGGTCAACAATGGTCAACTAGTCTAGGTTAGTCAATTCTAGGTCTAAACAAACTAAGTCTATGCAAATCAAGTATCCAATATAGCTACTAACTCATAGCCTAAGTCAATTCTAGGTTAGTCAATTCTAGGTCTAAACAAACTAAGTCTATGCAAATCAAGTATCCAATATAGCTATTAACTCATAGCCTAAGTCACTTGCTAAACCAAGTACAAAACTAAACCATAAGCTAGCAAGGCACACAAACTTAGTCATATAATGTATTTATATTATTCACATTCACATATTCATATACATAGATATATATAGGAAAGCTATATATATAGGTACATACATACATATATATATATATATATATATATATATATATATATATATATATATATATATATATTTTTTTTTTTTTTTTTTTTTTTTTTTTTTTTTTTTGAGTAAGTGAGTGTGTGTGTGTGTGTTTGGCATGTGTGTGAAAGGATATGTGTTAATGTTCTCAAATTTAGTGATATGTAGGTGTATGTGACATGGGATACATGGTGTCAAAGGGTGTATGAATGCATGTGTGTAAAAGGTTATAAGTTAACTCAGTTTACAAAAATGCATACATACCTACTTATATTGTATACATGCATACATAGATATCATGTATACATACATATATTGGATACATGCCTACGTATATGTCATGTATGCAAACTCTACATTATAGTACATTCATTCCTGCATACATGTATATATATAATATATGCATACAAACTCATATATTTAACTCAAAATATATGTGAATACATACATTACATTACCTTAACACATATATATATCATTCATTCATATCCCATATACATACAAACTTCAGTTCAGGCATTATATCCATTCATATATCATTAAATTGCATACATATACTTATTTTCATTACATACATGTTATTCATGCAATTACATACTTACATGCATCTATACATTATATACATTGTATAAACATGTAAAAATAGAAGAGGGAAAAAAGGGAAAAACTGAAATGGAAAGGGAAGGAAAGGAAAAATGTAATAAAAAGGAAAAATATTGGACATATACATGCTTGCATCATATATTCTACATTACCATACATGCTATCATTATATATTGTATTACATGATGTATACATTATGCATTCATATCTATCATTACATGTATACCTTGCATTCATATCTAGCATTCATTATGTACTTTCATGCATACATTGTATATCATTCTTTCATTCATGCATTTATGCATTGCTTACATACATTACATTGATTGCATTCCTAATGCTTGCATTCAACCATATATATACACTAATGTAAGAGGATACATATCATATATATATATATATATATATATATATATATATATATATATATATATATATATATATATATATAATATATATATATATATAATATATAATATATAATATCATTCATCTAACATTGTCACCCTCACTTTTCCAAGTTAGGGGTAAAATGGTAATTTTCCATTTTAGAATATTTCTGAGAATTTTATTTCATGAATATTAATATTTAATGATTATAGGAGTCGGGTTCGAATTTTATCGCATTTCGACTTAATTCGGGACTCCGGAGAATTTTGACTTGAGTTGTGCTTAACACTTTAATTAGCCATGGCCCACCATACTTGACAATTAGGTCTAGGAGTTTGGACTAGTCCCCCATGAGTGTTTAGGCTTAATTAGGATTTTTATTTAGCCTAAACTAACTCCCAAAACCAAATTAGGAGGATAACTTAGCATGTAAGCAAGGGAGGGGCAAACTTGTAATTAACAAGAAGCCCCAACCCCTTCCCCATAGGGCTGGCCACTTTTCCCACATTCTTTCTTCTTCCACTTCAAAATTTCTAAGTCTTCTTCTCCAAGCTTTCTTCTCAAAAGCAAGAATAGATTTTCTTGGAAATCATCTCCAAAATAATCTCTCCTTCCCATTTTTCTTCCATCCAACTCTTCATCTACCCCAACTGAAGCTTCTCCAAGCTTTTGGGAGCAAGAAGTGCAAGGGTGGTCCTAAACAATTTATTGTGTCGGAGCCATGTCGGAGGACTTTCGAATCGGGAATCCATCTCCCGATAGGTACAACCTATTCTCTAACTTTCTTTTCAACATGTAATCTAGGTTGGACCCGTAGGATTGATCACCGTATTTGTGTTCCTATTCGTGTCAAGTTTGAGTCCGTATGGAGTGTCCTAGGAGAAGTTAGGATTTGTGGTTGTGTCATTGAGTTTTTCCCAAATTTGGACACTTCTAGAATAATTTAGATTGTGTCTAAGTGGTTTAGGCACTCCTAATTTATTATGGTAGTGTGTGTGTGTATGTGTGGGTGTGTGTGTTGTGTGTGTGTGTGTGTGTGTGTGTGTGTCTCTATATATATATGTGTGTATGAGAGTGTGTCTATACATATATAAAAAAAATGTGTGTGTGTTTATATATATATATATATATATGTGTGTGTGTATGTGTGTGTGTGTGTGTGTGTGTGTGGTGTGTGTGTGTGAGTGAGTGTATATATATATTATATGGGTGTGTTCATATATATATATATATATATATATATATATATATATATATATATATATATATATATATATATATATATATATATATATATGTGTGTGTGTGTGTGTGTGTGTGTGTGTGTATCTATATATATATACTTGTGTGTGTATTTACATATATAGAGAGGGGAAGAATGAGAATTTGTGTGTGTGTGCGCTTTATATATTAGAGAGATTGAGAGGAAGAATAGAGAAATTAGAGGGGAAAAGAGTGAGAGAACGGAGGTCTAACACCCAGTTTTCCAAATGAGGGCAATTTTTAAATTTTATAATTTTGATTAATCGATAATAGGATTTAACTCATGTTGTGATTTTGGTAATTTTTTTAATCAATTTAAAACTATTTAAAATGTTGAATTATGATTTTGATGGTTAACTAGATAATCCCTAGTTTTGCTAAGCTTAGAGCTAACCATGACCATGGGGACCTAACCATGTGATTAGATAATAACTATTTACAACTTTTTAGGCTAAGGGTATTTTGGTCATTTCGTGACTTTTGAATTATTTAGGATTTGATTAATTGGTAAATTTTAGATTATTTTAATAATATTTAAATTGATGTATTATGATTTTGGTCATTTTTCATATTTTAATATTTGGGAAAATTTATATTTTTAATATTGTTTTTATTGGATTTGTTTAGTCGGGTTTGAGTTTCGTCTCGTTCCGACTTGTATTGTGACCCGGGTAGCTTGAACTCTAGATGGGATCCAATATTAAGTTAAGCATGGCTCACAAGACCCAACATTAAGTTAGTTAATTAAACTAATTTTATCATGTTAGAATGCTTAAGTTAGAGAGTCAAAACTAGATCATTTTGACCCCAAACTTGAACCTAGTCTAGACTTAACCATATGAGACTAGAGAGGGGCAATTAGGACATTTTCCATTAGCCCTAATGGACTCTTTATGGCAGCCACCTTTAGGAGAGAATGATTCATTTCATTCATTACAATCTTGCCTCTTTTATTTTTCTTTTGTTCTTCCCCAATTTTAGAGAGCCTTCCCATTGATTTGATCTCCAAATCAAATCATTCCTTCACCAAATCTTCCCTCAATCATTCCCATTCTCCAAGGGAAGGGTGCTACCAAGGATTGGAAGAGGAGTGCAAGGAGGAGTGTCCACTTTGAGGGATCTTCGTATCGGAGCGTGTCCTAAAGGATTTCATTGGGATTCCACTCCCAATAGGTAAAACCCATCTAAATCGATTTCCTTTGCATATAGATTAGTTTTGAATCCGTAGGATCCATCCTCATGCATGTGTCCCATTTAGATTCAAATTTGAGGCCATTTGGAGCTCTCTTGAGGATTTTAGATAGTGTCTTGTGTCCTACTTGATAGATCTCAAATTAGGACACCCCATGTGTTATGTATGATAATAGTTTAAATAGATATTTAAATTCAGTTTTATAATGGTTAGAGAGTGGATTGATCTTAGTTAGGATGGTTAGAATGAGTTTCATTTGGATACCTATGTTTGTATCCAAGTATCTTGGCCTATATGTGTTCTTTTGTCAAATCCGTCATAATTTTTATCCACGTTTTTATTAACCAAAGCAACTTAGAAATGTCCTAACTTTTAGCTTAGAATTCCGATTTATCTTCCGTTTTTTTAAAAGAACCGTATCGAAGTTAGATTTCCAAATATATATTTTAATAATCCAAATTCTTTCTGTAACTTTTGTAGAATTATTTGAGTGTCAGATGTACGAAAGACGAACGTGTTTCGATATTTTCGCGATTTCGGGAGCTTCCGGACACGAAAATGCGATCCGTTTAAAGTTTCGGAAAGCTAACACAAAGGGATACGACATACTTTAATCCTAGAATTTAGTGATTGCCCAATTGGTACAGTATTAGTTTTAAGTAGAAGAGTGACTATACGATATATGCATTTTGTGTAACCTATGAGCCTATGTAGTATGGATATTAAATGAATATAGAGTATGTAATGCATGATATGTTAGATGAATGAAATGATATATATAAATATATATTCTCTTTACATTAATGTATATATGGTTGAATGCAAGCATGTAGGAATGCAAATATAATGCATATAAGCAATGCATGAATGAAAGAATGATATACAATGTATGCATGAAAGTATATAATGAATGCTAGATATGAATGCAAGATTATATGTAATGATAGATATGAATGCATAATGTATAAATATTGTAATACAATATATAATGATAATATGTATGGTAATATAGAGTATATGATGCAAGCATGAATGAATGGAGGAAATACATGTATATAGGTAATATAGAATGTAATATATGAAAGGAATGAATGATAATATATAACATGATATATAAGGTAATGCAAGGTATGAAATATATGATGTGTGCATGTTTGTATGTCTCTATGTTAATGTATAAAATGATATGAATATACAATGTATGCATATGTATAAAACATGTAGGTAATGCATAGATGCATGAATGTTGAATGTTTGCAATATGTTAATATAAATACAAGTATCTAATATGCATGAATGTAAGTATAATATAATACAAGTATAATGTATGTATTATGTAAATGTAATATACATGATATGTATGTATGCATGTATACAAGGTAAGTATGTATGTTTGTATGTATTTCTATAAATTGAGTTAACATATAACCTTTTACACACATGCATTCATACACCCTTTGACATCATGTATCCCATGTCACATACACCTACCTATCACGAAATTTAGAACATTAACACATATCCTTTCACACACATGCCAAACACACACATACTCACTTACTTTTACCTTCTTTCTCTATATATATATATATGTATGTGCCTATATATATAGCTTTCCTATATATATCTATCTATATGAATATGTGAATAGTGATGCATATATATATATATATATATATATATATATATATATATATATATATATATATATATATATATATGTGTGTGGGGATGTACATAGGTAGCCTATATGTTATGAGTGTACTTCAATATATTAGATATATATATATATTATTATGTGTATATGTGTTTGTGGTTTGGCTTAGGCATGATATAGCCTATAGCCTAGGGCTCTTAGCCTATGGTGTGTCTGTTTGCCTAGTGAGAGTTTAGTTAGACTTGTTTAGTCTTGATTAGGCCTCGAATAGACTAGTTAGACTAGTATAGACTTGTTTGGTTTAGGTTTGACCTAGTTGGCCTAGTTTGACTAGTCTAGTTGACTAGAGTTGACCAAATGTTGACTTTAGCCTAGATTGACACTAAACTTCATGTAGATGCATTGTAGCAGTCTATTTCCTTATTTTAGACTTGTTGTGACTTGTACTGTCTTATAGGAGACAGACACCACTCCTCGGACAGTATATTCTCTTCGGACATTCAGGATACCAGGCGAGTACATTCTCTGATCAGTTCATATCCTGTTTAGAATTATTTTCCTGCTTTAAATTCATTTACTTGATACTGTCACGTTGGTAACAAGGATTGGTACTATATGGATCCCTTCTTGAGATGTTATCCTTCAGGAGCATCAGATATTACATGTTCTGTGTGTTTCACTTACATTGTGTATCACTATGCTTCTTGGTTCATTGATCACTTGTGACATGTACTCTCATGATCACAGAGTCTCCTTGAATCACCCATTTATGGGCATTCCTAGAATCACTCATTTATGGGCATCCATGTATCACCCATTGTGGGCTATTGTATGGAATCATAACATAACCTGGCTGGATCCTTGTGTATTGATTGGGGGTACGGGGAGTAGAAGTAGACATGTGAATATTATCCAAGTAGTATCTTATCAGAATCACTCCGTAGTGTCCTATCAGAATCTCCTATGCCATTTACATGTCTATATTGTACTCTGACTCACTAGCCCCTGTTAGTTCTCTATGTATAGTAGATATTTCTATTACAGTTCTCTCTCTGTTTACATACTGTATTTCTTTCAGTACCTGTATTTACTTTACTGTATGATTATATTTTCTAACCTGCTATGAACTGTTGAGATATTATGCTCGCTCCTGTCCTGACTGGACCTGTTGATAAATTTTACAGATAGCCTGGAGGTTTGCCTGCTAGCCTAGAGGAGACACGTAGAGGTTGTATAGATAGCTAGGGTTTTGCTTATAGCTTATTTTCAGTTGTCTTGAGTTGTATTTATGGATTACTGTATTTGAGCTTTGAGATGTATTTCTGGATTGTGTATCTTAGACACTTAGACTTCTATCTGTGTATCTCTTTTGGATTTCATGTTTTATCTATCTTCCATTATGCTCTACCTTAGATGTGATTGAGTTTATATTCTGCTATGTCACCCCATTCGGGGAGTATAAACTGCTTAGCCTTATACTGTTGGATGCATGAGACCTATGACAGCGTTCTACCGTCGACACTGCGGCGTAGGCTGGACGTACCCACGTCTCGTGCCCTTACTCTAGGGTACGGATCTTGACACATTTTTAGTGGTGGCCCATGCAGGCGAGATTCGCATTAGTACGATTTCGTAGTAGCACAACGACTTAGCTGTACTACTACGAACCTGCTATAGGATATAGAAATTAAGATGTTAGGATGAGAGGATAATCAATCACTGTTAGGATTCCTTGAGAGATTCCTGGGATGACCCTTGTGAATCTCATTTTGAACTCTGATTTAAACTCCCTTTCCCTTATTTTGATTCACTTTTTTCCTTGATTTGAATTTGATTTTGGTGGATTCATTGTAGAACTTTGAATCCTGGTATTAGTTGATGATTTTGATAAAATTCTGTAGTTGTTGATTTTAATTTTGTATTTAATATTTTCAAATTCAAGGCACTCAATCACACTTAGGATTCTTTGAGAGATTTCTGGGACGACCCCTGAGAAACTCATTTTTGATTTCAATTGGAATTCCTTTTTCCTCTTGTTTGGATTCACCCTCATTTTTTGCTATTGAATTTGAGCTTGATGGGTTCATCTCGTTTGAACAGACGAGAAAGAACATATCTTCATTACTCCTTCTTGCCATTATTTCCTTGCATTCTTATTTTTTTCTTATCTTAAACTCTGTCTAATTACACCAATCACCCATATCTTATCATCCATACCAGATGTACCTCAAAACCCTTGAATCTTCATATCTTCTGCCTAGAAAAGACTGAAGAAGTGATATGAATCATGTAGCTCAGAGGAGACATAACTGATTATTATATGATGATCTAGAGGAAATCAAAATGTGGAGTGTTCAATATTGAAACCTTAAGATAGAAATGTGGTAAAGGTCTCGAATAGAATCAAGGATGTACACTACCAATCTGGAAACAATCACACTTAGGAAGATTTTGGGGTTTTGAGATAGTTTATAGGTGTATTCAACTGATGAGGATATTCAAGGTCAACCCAGATTTGAGAACCTCGAAACTCTGGTTATTGATTCTTGGGAAGTTTTACCCTAAGGCTATGTAGAAGGTTAGATAGAAAAGAGAAATTAATTGCATTCAATAAGGATATTGAAAAGATATTGCAAGGAAATGACTAGGGATAGAGGGAACATAAAGTTATAGAAATTTAGAGATTGTTGTGGAAATTTTTTTTTAAAAATATTCAAAGGTGTATGTCAAAAAAAATATGGAAGTTGATTTTTTTTTGATGGAGGATAAGTTTTGTAAGGCCTAAAGGTATTTAAATTAAATAACACGAGGAGAACCATTTGAACAAGTTCAAGGGATTCGTAAAGGGATTTAGAGGTTTCGGGCCAAATTTAAGACAAGGTGAAAGAATTTGGAAATTTGAATAAATGGTTAATGTTGATTCCTAAATGTGAAGGCTATGCTTCATGAGTAATGTTTGGAAATTGGAAATTGCCTACGGTAGTCATGGTAAAGGCTTAGATAAAGGTTAAATTTTTATATGGAGACTGGTGAGGTAAGGATACGATTGGCAAGTTATGACCAGATGAACTTAAGGGTATCAGAAACAGATGATTAACTTGATCTTCTTATCTTGTGCATTTATTTTCCACCTCTTGAACCCCCACTTTCTATTTTGAGATCCTTTGATGTTCCTTATCGTGACCTTGACATTCGGAATGTAATTAGCTGTTACCCTCCAACAAATCTTATATACAAGACCTAGACGAACTCACCTTCGTGTAGGTATATCATGTCCTACTAAAACCCCCTCCTTGTACTCTATTTTCTTGATATGATTTTCTGGTCAAATGGCTAAACTATAACCTCTACCAAGATACTGAATTATTCCTGATTTCAATTAGAGATCCAGCCTTGACACAATTCCTTCGACCCGACATGTGATGATGTTCTGCTTGATTCCTTAAATGCTTAACCTTGTACCTTAACTTGATCGCTTGACCCATTTAGTTAAGAATCTGGACTATGTATCTTCGTTCATCACTACCACCCTTACTTATATCCTATGCTGAATTATCCTTAGTTTTACAAGCTTATCCTTTTCGAGCTTGATCATGACATATCTTATTGGGTGCACCCACTAACATATTGTCTAATCAGAACCGGCGTATGATGGTCTGATCAACCTATTGCGTTTTGGTTCGCTTTTCATATTAATCTACATGGATGGAGACCTAGTTAAACTTGCCCTAGAATTTTATCCGCAACAGCCTTGACAATTCTCCTTGGAATTATTTTTATCGTCTATGAACCTCGTATTCGTATCCAGTTGAATTAAATTTAATCATGACCTGGATCTTCATCATTGGATGCTCGTGCTCATACTTGATTTCATTGATTCCCCATCTTGCCCAAATCTCGAATTATCCCGAAATTGATCAACTTAGATCTTGTCAAGACAAAAATCTATTTGTGATTGTTGTGCCTAAAATTTTAATTTTTACCATTTTATGGAATAGTAACCTTTAATAATTTCTCAGTTGTTTGTTAATGACTAATTTCTTATATAGGATGGTAGAAACCCTTACAACCTTGATGGTTGTTGTTCTCTTACCTTCCCAATTAGGACACCCTAGATTGCTTGTGTGTTGATACCATAGTACTGTTTGACCTAGAATGACCAGTGCACCTAGGTGAGACTTCCAACTGCAACAGTATGTCCTGACCCTGTATGCTATTCCTTCAAATTGTATGGTTTAGATAAAATTCTTAGGACCTTGATTGTCGAGAAATAGGGATGTTACCCCCATTAGTATCAATTGTGGATATATATATAGGTTAGTCCTTGATGTGGAGAATGTGTATTTATAAACCTGTAGCTTATGAGATTTATAGTATCAGCCCTAATAGGATTGGGAAGTTAAGAGCTAGCCTATTATAGAGTTTCTCTTTTTGCTAAATTCTGGTTGCCAACACTTAGGTAGCTAGCATAGGTAAAATCCTAAGAAGTTGACCAGCGGATGACCAAGTACTAGGATGTTGAGAGAAAATTGACTAGTGATTGACCCTTGACTATGTTTGACCTAGAAGGGGGTGCGATCATCTTAATTTCGAGGACGAAATTTTTATAAGGTGGGTAGGATTGTAATATCCAGTTTTCCAAATGAGGGTAATTTTTAAATTTTATAATTTTGATTAATCGATAATAGGATTTAACTCATGTTGTGATTTTTGGTAATTTTTTAATCAATTTAAAACTATTTAAAATGTTGAATTGTGATTTTGATGGTTAACTAGTTAATCCCTAGTTTTGCTAAGCCTAGAGACTAACCATGACCATGGGGACCTAACCATGTGATTAGAATAACTATTTACAACTTTTTAGGCTAAGGGTATTTTGGTCATTTCGTGACTTTTGAATTATCTAGGATTTTGATTAATTGGTGAATTTTAGATTATTTTAATAATTTAAATTGATGTATTATGATTTTGGTTATTTTTCATATTTTATATTTTGGGAAAATTTTATATTTTTAATATTGTTTTTATTGGATTTGTTTAGTCGGGTTTGAGTTTCGTCTCGTTCCGACTTGTATTGTGACCCGGGTAGCTTGAACTCTAGATGGGACCCAATATTAAGTTAAGCATGGCTCAAGACCCAACATTAAGTTAGTTAATTAAACTAATTTTTATCATATTAGAATGCTTAAGTTAGAGAGTCAAAACTAGATCATTTTGACCCCAAACTTGAACCTAGTCTAGACTTAACCATATGAGACTAGAGAGGGGCAATTAGGACATTTTCATTAGAACTAATGGACTCTTTATGGTAGCCACCTTTAGGAGAGATGATTCATTTCATTCATTACAATCTTGCCTTTTATTTTCTTTTTGTTCTTCCCCAATTTTAGAGAGCCTTCTCATTGATTTGATCTCCAAATCAAATCATTCCTTCACCAAACCTTCCCTCAATCATCTCATTCTCCAAGGGAAGGGTGCTACCAAGGATTGGAAGAGGAGTGCAAGGAGGAGTGTCCACTTTGAGGGATCTTCTTATCGGAGCCGTGTCCTAAAGGATTTTATTGGGATTCCACTCTCAATAGGTAAAACCCATCATCTAAATCGATTTCCTTTACATATAAATTAGTTTTGAATCCGTAGGATCCATCCTCATGCATGTGTCCCATTTAGATTCAAATTTGAGGCCATTTGGAGCTCTCTTGAGGATTTTAGATATGTGTCTTGTGTCCTACTTGATAGATCCCAAATTAGGACACCCCATGTGTATGTATGTATGATAATAGTTTAAATAGATATTTAAATTCAGTTTTATAATGGTTAGAGAGTGGATTGATCTTAGTTAGGATGGTTAGAATGAGTTTCATTTGGATACCTATGTTTGTACCCAAGTATCTTGGCCTATATGTGTTCTTTTGTCAAATCCGTCATAATTTTTATCCACGTTTTTATTAACCAAAGCAACTTAGAAATGTCATAACTTTTAGCTTAGATCTCTGATTTATCTCCCATTTTTTTAAAAGAACCGTATCGAAGTTAGCTTTACAAATATATTTTTAATAATCCAAATTCTTTCTGTAACTTTCTGTAGAATTATTTGAGTGTCAGCTGTACGAAAGACGAACGTGTTTCGGTATTTTGCGATTTCGGGAGCTTCCGGACACGAAATATGATCCGTTTAAAGTTTCGGAAAGCTAACACAAAGGGCTACGACATACTTTAATCCTAGAATTTAGTGATTGCCCAATTGGTACAGTATTAGTTTTAAGTAGAAGAGTGACTATACGATATATGCATTTTGTGTAACCTATGAGCCTATGTAGTATGGATATTAAATGAATATAGAGTATGTAATGCATGATATGTTAGATGAATAAAATGATTATATATAATATATATTCTTTACATTAATGTATATATATGGTTGAATGCAAGCATGTAGGAATGCAATTAATATAATGCAATAAGCAATGCATGAATGAAGAATGATATACAATGTATGCATGAAAGTATATAATGAATGCTAGATATGAATGCAAGATATATATGTAATGATAGATATGAATGCATAATGTATAAATATTGTAATGAAATATATAATGATAACATGTATGGTAATGTAGAGTATATGATGCAAGCATGAATGAATGGAGGAAAGACATGTATATAGGTAATATAGAATGTAATATATGAAAGGAATGATAATATATAACATGATATGTAAGGTAATGCAAGGTAAAAATATATGTGTGCATGTTGTATGTCTCTATGTTAATGTATAAAATGATATGAATATACAATGTATGCATATGTATAAAACATGTAGGTAATGCATAGATGCATGAATGAAATAAATGTTTGCAATATGTTAATATAAATACAAGTATCTAATATGCATGAATGTAAGTATAAATAATACAAGTATACATGTATGTATCATGTAAATGTAATATATGATATGTATGTATGCATGTATACAAGGTAAGTATGTATGTATGTATGTATTTCTATAAATTGAGTTAATCTATAATCTTTTATACACATGCATTCATACATCCTTTGACGTCATGTATCTCATGTCACATACAAACCTATCACGAAATTCTAGAACATTAACACATATCCTTTCACACATGCCAAACACACACATACTCACTTACTCTTTTACCTCTCTTTCTCTCTATATATAATATGTATGTGCCTATATATATAGCTTTCCTATATATATCTATGTATATGAATATGTGAATAGTGATGCATATATATATATATATATATATATATATATATATATAATATATAATATATATATATATGTGGGATGTACATATAGGTAGCCTATATGTTATGAGTGTACTACAATATATTATTATATAATATATTATATATATATATATATATATATATATATATATATATATATATATATATATATATATAATATATATATTGTTATGTGTATATATATATATATATATTGTTATGTGTATATGTGTTTGTGGTTTAACTTAGGCATGATATAGCCTATAGCCTAGGGCTCTTAGCCTATGGTGTGTCTGTTTGCCTAGTGAGAGTTTAGTTAGACTTGTTTAGTCTTGATTAGGCCTAGAATAGACTAGTTAGACTAGTATAGACTTGTTTGGTTTAGGTTTGACCTAGTTTGACTAGTCTAGTTGACTAGAGTTGACCAAAGGTTGACTTTAGCTTAGATTGACCCTAAACTTCATGTAGATGCATTGTAGCAGTCTATTTCCTTATTTTAGACTTGTTGTGACTTGTACTGTCTTATAGGAGACAGACACCACTCCTCGGACAGTATATTCTCTTCGGGCATTCAGGATATCAGGCGAGTACATTCTCTGATCATTTTATATCCTGTTTAGAATTATTTTTCTGCTTTAAATTACTTTACTTGATACTGTCCCGTTGGTAACACGGATTGGTACTATATGGATTCCTTCTTGAGATTATCCTTCAGGAGCATCGGATATTACATGTTCTGTGCGTTTCACTTACATTGTGTATCACTATTTTTGGTTCATTGATCACTTGTGACATGTACTCTGATGATCACAGAGTCTCCTTGAATCACCTATTTATGGGCATTCCTAGAATCACCCATTTATGGGCATCCATGTATCACCCCTTGTGGGCCATTGCATGGAATCATAACATAACCTGGCTGGATCCTTGTGTATTGATTGGGGGTACGGGGGAGTAGAAGTAGACATGTGAATATTACCCAAGTAGTATCTCATCAGAATCACTCCGTAGTGTCTCATCAGAATCTCCTATGCCATTTACATGTCTATATTGTACTCTGACTCACTAGCCACTATTAGTTCTCTATGTATAGTAGATATTTCTATTACAGTTCTCTCTCTGTTTACATACTGTATTTCTTTCAGTACCTGTATTTTACTTTACTGCATGATTATATTTTCTAACCTGCTATGAACTGTTGAGATGTATTGTGCTCGCTCCTGTCCTGACTGGACCTGTTGATAAATTTTACAGATAGCCTGGAGGTTGCCTGCTAGCCTAGAGGAGACACCGTAGAGGTTGTGTAGATAGCTAGGGTTTTGCTTATAGCTTATTTTCAGTTGTCTTGAGTTGTATTTATGGATTACTGTATTTGAGCTTTGAGATGTATTTCTGGGTTGTGTATCTTAGACACTTAGATTTCTATCTGCTGTATCTCTTTTGGATTTCATGTTTTATCTATCCTCCATTATGCTCTACCTTAGATGTGATTGAGTTTACATTCTGCTATGTCACCCCCATTCGGGGAGTATAAACTGCTTAGCCTTATACTGTTAAATGCATGAGACCTAGGACACCGTTCTACCGCCGACACTGCGGCGTAGGCTGGACGTACCACGTCTCGTGCCCTTACTCTAGGGTGGGGTCGTGACAGGAGGGGAGTTAGAGGAAGTGAAGAGGGGGAAAAGGAGAGCAGCAGGCAGCAGCTAGGGGGGCAAGGGGCTGCGCCCCCCCCCCCAATACAGCAGCTGTAACAGCAGCAGCAGTAACAGCAAGATCAGCAGCAGTAGCTGCAGCAAAAGCATCAATATAGCCCCCATTTGACCCCCGTAAACCCCCATATACACCTATATGTATACCTATATATATACATATATATACCCTATATTAGCTATATATACACCTATTTAGCCCACAAAACTAACCCCTAAAACTAGTCCTAAGTATAGGTTGAAAAATGAGATTGAATGAGTGAGTGAATAGTTGAGTTAGTTTTGGTGAGAGGGTGATTTTGAGTTCCGTGATTCGGAACGCGTCCAAACTTGGAGGGGACCTAGCTAATATAAAATAGAGTTTGCGGGTAGGCTCCTAGGTTAAAGACGGGGCTTCTTGTGGGATTTGGAGAGTGGTATCGCACGATACCATAGAGTATCTTGAGATATTCAAGATAACGGGTAAACGACCAATATGGACCGTAAGATGGACTGGATGTCCACTTATCCTAGAGAACTTGGTAGGTTATGATTGTATAGGCTAGTACCATACTACCCTAGGAAGCCCGGGGTGAAATTTCTAAGGGAAGGCTACTTGGCGTCAAGTTAGAATGGTTTAAGGGTAAGTGTATTAAAGGGGGTAATCGGGTAAATTCAAGATACGGGGTTCGGGTATTCGGATTGACTTGAAACTTAGGTGACTTGTTGGGTACACCCTACAAATGTCATTTTTGGACCGATTTTGGCTCGGTTGACCCAGAGTTGACTTTTTACCCAAAAGTCAACGATGAGTCAACACTTTGTCTAATTTTGACCAAATCCAAACCAGAGTTGACCAGTTGACCAAAAGTCAACTGTTGGTCAACATTTGACCTAGGGTTGACCTAGAGTTGACCAGAGTTGATCAGGGTTGACCAGTTGTGTAAAATCCCTAAATTTCTACTATATATTTTTATTAATATTTGTACGGATTTAAAATTTTGTATTATACGTCGCGTAGTCGTATTGTACGTCGTGCACGAAATTTTATTTTTCGTAATTGCTCGACGAGTGCGAATATGTGCGAGCGCGTACATATTTTTAGAAAAATATTTTTCTTATTTTTATAGTTTCAAAATAATATATGTAATATTTAATTTAGCTATCAAAATTCCTAAATTTATGATTTTATTTAGGAAAAACCTTTTATTTAGAATAAATAATATTCTTAGTGCATACATATATTTCATAAATATTTTGCTAGTTTATTTTAAATAAAAATATAATTTTTGAGATTTATAAATATTAATATTTTATTATTCAAAAAGATATTTAAAAATATTAATGTAATTTTTGAAATTATTATTATTAGTATTTTTGGAAAATATATTTCGAAATTATTGTGGAGATTTAAATCTTGATTTGAATTTATGAATTTATTTAAATAGTTAATATTTGAAATTTGATTTATCCCATTTGATTTTGAGCTAAAAATTTAATTAGATTTAAATTGGATTTGTATTGGATTGGATTTAAATTGATTTAAATTAAATTACGAATTATCTATTTTTGGGTTTAAACTATTCCTAGATCTTATCCAATTGGGAATTCCCACATCCTATAAATAGGCAGGTACTCCTCCATTATTATTCCGTAAATTTCTCCAAATTCCACAATCCAAGTTTGTGCATCGTGTCCATGCCCTATTTTTTTCTTTTATATTTTTATTTACATATACATTTCATCTTCTTCGTGTCCACATGTCGGACACGATTTCAACACAGCAAATCCAATCCTCTAATCCAAAATCCTAATCCTATTCTAAACCCTAGTCTCTTTCCATGTCCCACTCCCTGCATCCTTCGATCCTCGGCCTCGAGCCGCACATCCCTTGCCGTACCCTACCACAGTCGAGACACCCCAACGACCGTCACTCGATCACCATCTTCCCGACCGACCACCAACATCACCTATGCTGCCACCTTCTACTGCGACCACGACCACACACCCGGCCACCTTCATCACCATCACCGCCACAGCCTTCACTACATCACCCCGCCGTACCACCAACGACCACCAGCGACAACCACCAAACACCAACACCACCACCTGTATTACCGTGTCCGGCCACCGCCATCATCCCCTCATCAAACACCCAGAACTAATTCACCACGCCACCAGAGACAAAGGAAAGGTGTAATAACACTCACCTTCTCCGGACCGCCTTCACCAACAGAATCGACCTCCTTCTCTGCCTCCGTCCCGTGCTGAGCTCTCGTACAGCGTCACCGGGCCAAGACACTCCGCGCAGGCGCCTGCGTGGCCGCGCAGGAGGTAGAGCCTCCTCCGGGAGCGCTGCGACCACTGTCCGTCGTCACCTATTCCGCCGCGGCCGCCACTCCGAGCGTCGCCTCGTGTAGCCAGCGAGAACCCCACTCCGAAACCCCGCTCTCCCCTCACCGTCGAAAACCCTGGTAACCAGCGCCCCGCCGCGGATCCGTCGACTCCGGCGCCGTACGGCCTGGAGGAGAGCACTCAGACCCCCTCACTCGGCTCTCCCTCTCTTCCCGCGTGCCGGCAGCCTCCAGCCGAAACCCTGCTCTCCGCCGACCCCTAGCCTCCGCCCCTCCTCGATCCGTCTCGCCGTCGGCCTCACGCTCGCAGCCCCCCGTTCCCCCTTTCATCTTTTCCGCATGCAGCCTCCACCGCCTTGGCCGAACTCCCCCGCGCCCGACCACCGTAGCTCCACTCCTCCACCGTCCGCCGCCGTCACCCACCTAACGCCGCCGGACCGCTCCCCCTCTCGAAACCCTCTCTGTGCTCACTCTCTAACCACTTTTCTCCTCGCTCTTTCTCCCAGTCTCCGCTCTCTCTCTCCCCCGACATTCTTCCCCTTCTCTCTCTCTCTTAATGGTTAAGAGCATCAGCCGATATTTTATTTGTTTGTTATGTTTATTTATTATTATTTATTATTATTATTATTATTATTATTATTATTATCATCAGTACAGAACATTAGTTTAGGATTTTATTAGTTGATGTTTAATTTTTTTTATATGTACTCATTACTATGATTAGTATTGTTAAAAACTATTATGTTTGAAAATAAATATTATTATTTTGTATGTTTTGGAAACAGGATACTTAAATATCTATGCAAAATTTTACTATTAAAATTACTAAAAGTTAATATCATTTATATATTTTACGTTGCAGCATATATTAGTATTCACAAAATATATGTAAATATAATCGTTATCAATATTATATTATTATGATTATACATTATACGTATCTTTCATTTAGTAGGATTATATATGTATTTATAACAATAAGCTAGCTCCTTTTCAAAATACTTATTTTGACAAAATTACAGCTTTCTACCTAAAAACAATTTTTGGAAAATATATTTATTATTTTTAGTATCTTGTCTATAGCCTTTGACCTACAAAATATAATTTCAAAAGTTATAATTTTGCGTTTAAATGGTTTTTCTGAAGTCGGATATACATCGGATATTCAAATTCCTTCGCTTATCCTCATGACCATGACTAGACCCTCTTCCCTATTTCCTTCACCAATTTCGTACTACCTTATGTCCGTACCCTAACTAATTTGACCCTTCTGAACCCAATGGAACTGTCCATGCCATCAACAGAGGTCACCTTGTATAGTTATCGCACCGAAGTCGCAGTTCGTGCCACCTTGATCATCGCAGCACACTAGGCGTCCTACCAGGAAAGACACCTTGTCATTTGTTGTTTATTTATTTTAGCTCATATTTCATGCATTAGTATTTTTATTATGTAAAATAAACTGTGATACATGGCTTAACCTGTTAGAACTTACTGTTCATTTTTTTTGCTATGTATTATTTTTCTTACACATTAAACCTAGAGTTAAGGGACCACCTTTGTATGTTGCATTCATGGCCTTGACACGTTGTACCACGAAGTTGTGTGTCGTATGTAGAACACGGAAGTACGTGATTGGCTGGCCACCAGTACGTACAAGCCGTACGATAGGAATAACCACTAATAGAGATTGCATGCTAGTTGACTTAGCGATTATTGAGGTTATTGTTGTGGATACAACATAGTAGGCATTGGGCGGGGAGGACAATTCCTTAGCGTATGGGCTTCGATGCACTTTCCCTTTTGTAACCCGTGAGCTCCGCCGGAGACGCGGGTCAGCTTACCCAAGATTACTAACGGCCACTGGAGATTCTGCGGAACGTCATGCTCTTATTGATTGGGCCTCTAGTGCCCCAAGGGGGGACTATGCCGATCCTATTCAGCCAGGGCCCATTCGTAGGAAGGATTGTTCTTAACTACATTTCACTTAGAACGGTAGGCTACCTTATCCGTTAGGTACGAGTACTTTTGGTTTGGGTACTTGTATCTGACCGTGGCTTGTAACAATAACTTGTTGCGGATTAGTTCGTCACATCTTGTCCTTGTTTGGTTGTAGGTATGACTTACTACTTCGATGAGAAGGTACTGAACCTTGTTGGGGTCCGGATACCATATTGGATTCATAGCATGGAAAGATACGTCGCCGTGAAGTAGTTTACCATCTCCTGTCCTTGTTTGGTTGGGGGGATGGTACGCTCGTTCAGTAGGTGCGTATTGAACCATGTTATAAATTCAATTGACTTATTTATTTGAGCAATATTTATTCAGTTTATATGGCATGATATTATGTGTTTTTTTACGTCCCTCTGAGGACCTGGTTATCTCTCTAGGTGTGTGCTCTTGTATTTTCGCAGGTGTTCTAGCTTAGCCGTGATCCTCGCTATTTCTTTGAGGATGATTGCACTTGGATCGTCTTCGCTTCGCTCACCAAATTTATTTCTTTACTCATGTATTTTTCCTTTACTTGTTGGTAGTGGATTTGTCTCCGCCCAACATATTGTATCAAGATAATTCTTTCATTATATGATATCTTTTATTCATTTATTTTGTGTGGATGAGATTAGTTATGGTTCTACTACATTTTATAGCTTATGTATTCATACGAAGTTTCCATATATTGGAGTGTACTTCGTATGTATACAGCTGGCATATCTACGTTCCTAGTCCTACGTATTTTGGGACTGGGGCGTTACATGTTTTTGTGGTGGCCCATGCAGGTCAAGATAAATTGTTTGGTTACTTTACCGTACCAAGTAAACCTGCGAATAGGATTAGAAATCTAGGATCTCATCCACATGCTTGACCTCTTCCCTCGATTTCCTATTTGAATTACCGTTCGACTCATCAATTGCATCTTGCTTGATTCCTTCTATCAAAATTTTTATCTTTCCTTCGTGCTTGCTAGAGATTGACCCTACTAGCTAAATGTCCCAAACACCATTATTTTAATTCTCTTAAGTTGGGTAGAATGCCTTAAGACCTAGCAACCCCTATGTCCTTGCGACCTATCTTAGCAAGTCTACTTAGACTCTAGAACTTAGAGGATCCTAACCCATCTAGTCAAACCAAGGACTTGGACAAGAAGACTATAGGACGACTGTATAGATACCAACACGTGATATGACTTAGAATCATTCTGCTTTCTTTCAATCTTAAACTCTCGTGACCATGTTTTTACCATCTTGAGTAATGATGCTAATGTAGCCTAGTTTTTGCAAATCTATTCTTTTATCAAGCTTGTTTCAAGACATATGTTATTTGGACATGTCCACTAACATATTGTCTAGTCAGAGCCGGTGCATAATGGTCTGATCAACCGAGTGCACTTTGGTTCGCTTATATCGTTCTACATGGATGGGGACATAGCTAAACTTGTCCTTAGAGCTCCGTCCGCGACTGCCATGGCAACTCCTTTTGAAATTTTCGGTCTTCCTTGAATCACGTATTCGTATCCGATAAACGCCTCCTTCGAACCCTATATTGCTTTCGCCTTCACCTATTTAGGAGGACGAAAGCGTTATACTAGAACTTCCTCTAACCTTTCCATCGGCTATGACCATTCTCACTCGATGTTGCTATATCTTCATCCCAAACTACTCGACCTATCAAGACCCTCTAATCGCTTAATTTAAGTGAATCTTTTCGTTCTATTAACCGTGACCATACCGTATCATTTTTCTATGATCTAGATCGCAATTTCTTACGACATAATTTTGTTGAAACATTGTCATTATTTGTTCCCCATCGATACCCCTTTGTGTTCTCACCCCCTACTAAATTCTTAATTCGAGGACGAATTTTTTTTAAGTTGGGTAGGATGTAAAGCCCCTAAATTTCTACTATATATTTTTATTAATATTTGTACGGATTTAAAATTTTGTATTATACGTCGCGTAGTCGTATTGTACGCCGCGCACGAAATTTTATTTTTCGTAATTGCTCGACGAATGCGAATATATGCGAGCGTACATATTTTTAGAAAAACATTTCTTATTTTTATAGTTTCAAAATAATATATGTAATATTTAATTTAGCTATCAAAATTTCCTAAATTTATGATTTTATTTAGGAAAAGCCTTTATTTAGAATAAATAATATTCTTAGTGCATACATATATTTCATAAATATTTTGCTAGTTTATTTTAAATAAAATATAATTTTGAGATTTATAAATATTAATATTTATTATTCAAAAAGATATTTAAAAATATTAATGTAATTTTCGAAATTATTATTATTAGTATTTTTGGAAAAATATATTTCGAAATATTGTGGAGATTTAAATCTTGATTTGAATTTATGAATTTATTTAAATAGTTAATATTTGAAATTTGATTTATCCCATTTGATTTTGAGCTAAAAATTAATTAGATTTAAATTGGATTTGTATTTGGATTTGGATTTAAATTGATTTAAATTAAATTACGAATTATCTATTTTTGGATTTAAACTATTCCTAGATCTTATCCAATTGGGAATTTCTACATCCTATAAATAGGCAGGTACTCCTCCGTTATTATTCCCACAAATTTCTCCAAATTCTACAACCCAAGTTTGTGCATCGTGTCCGTGCCCTATTTTTTTTTTTTTATTATTTTATTTACATATACATTCATTTTCTTCGTGTCCACATGTCGGACACGATTTCAACACAGCAAATCCAATCTCCTAATCCAAAATCCTAATCCTATTCTAAACCCTAGTCTCTTTCCATGTCCCACTCCCTGCATCCTTCGATCCCCGGCCTCGAGCCGCAATCCTTGCCGTACCCTACCACAGTCGAGACACCCCAATGACCGTCACCCGATAACCATCTTCCCGACCGACCACACATCACCTACGCTGCCACCTTCCACTGCGCCACGACCACACTCGACCACCTTCATCACCATCAGCCACAGCCTTCACTACATCACCCCGCCGTTCCAAACGACCACCAGCGACAACCACCAAACACCAACACCACCACCTCCATTACCCAGTCCGGCCACCGCCATCATCCCCTCATCAAACACCCAGAACCAATTCACCACGCCACCAGAGACAAAGGAAAGGTGTAATAACACTCACCTTCTCCGGACCGCCTTCACCAACAGAACCGACCTCCTTCTCCGCCTCCGTCCCATGCTGAGCTCTCGCACAGCGTCAGGGCAAGACTCCTGCGCAGGCGCCTGTGTGGCGCACAAAAGGTAGCGCCTCTCCTGGAGCGCTGCGACCACAGTCCGTCGTCACCCGTTCCGCCGCGGCCGCCACTCCGAGCGTCGCCTCGTGTAGCCAGCGAGAACCCCACTCCGAAACCCCGCTCTCTCACCGTCGAAAACCCCTGGTAACCAGCGCCCCCGGCGGATCCCTCGACTCCGGCGTCGCACGGCCTGGAGGAGAGCACTACGACCCCCTCACTCGGCTATCTCTCTCTCTCCCGCGTGCCGACAGCCTCCAGCCGAAACCCCGCTCCCCGCCGACCCCTAGCCTCCGCCCCTCCTCAATCCGTCTCGCCGCCGGCCTCCGCCGCTCGCAGCGCCCCGTTCCCCCTTTCCTTCTTCCGCACGCATCCTCCACCGCCTGGCCGAACTCCCCCGCGCCCGACCACCGCAGCTCCACTCCTCAACCGTTCGTCGCCGTCACCCACCTAACGCGCCGGACCGCTCCTCCTCCTCTCGAAACCCCTCTCTGTGCTCACTCTCTAACCACTCTCTCTCCTCCGCTCTCTTCTCCCAGTCTCCGCTCTCTCTCTCTCCCCCGATATTCTTCCCCTTCTCTCTCTCTTAATGGTTAATAGCATCAGCCGATATTTTATTGTTTTGTTCATGTGTTTATTATTATTATTATTATTATTATTATTATTATTTTATTATATTATTATCATCAGTACAGAACATTAGTTTAGGATTTTATTAGTTGATGTTTAATTTTTTTTATATGTACTCATTACTATGATTAGTATTGTTAAAACTATTATGTTTGAAAATAAATATTTTATTTTGTATGTTTTGGAAGCAGGATACTTAAATATCTATGCAAAATTTTACTATTAAAATTACTAAAAGTTAATATCATTCATATATTTTTACGTTGCAGCATATATCTTAGTATTCACAAAATATATGTAAATATTATCGTTATCATTATTATTATTATTATAACATTATACGTATCTTTCATTCAGTAGGATTATATAGTATTATAACACTAAGCTAGCTCCTTTCAAAATACTTTTGACCAAATTATAGCTTTCTACCTAAAAACAATTTTGGAAAATATTTATTATTTTTAGTATCTTATCTATAGCCTTTGACCTACAAAATATAATTTCAAAAGTTAGAATTTTGCGTTTAAATGGTTTTTCTGAAGTCGGATATACATCAGATATTCAAATTCCTTCGCTTATCCTCATGACCATGACTAGACCCCTCTTCCCTATTTACTTCGCCAATTCCGTACTACCTTATGTCCATCCTAACTAATTTAACCCTTCTGAACCCAATGGAACTGTCCGTGCCATCAACAAAGGTCCCCTTGCATAGTTATCGCACCGAAGTCGCAGTTCGTGCCACCTTGATCATCGCAGCACACCAGGCGTCCTACCAGGCAAGACACCTTGCCATTTGCTGTTATTTATTTTAGCTCATATTTCATGTATTAGTATTATTTTTATTATGCAAAATAAACTATAATACATGGCTTAACCTGTTAGAACTTATGTTCATTTTTCCTGCTATGTATTATTTTCTTACACATTAAACCTAGAGTTAAGGGACCACCTTTGTGTGGCATTTATGGCCTTGACACGTTGTACCACGAAGTTGTGTGTCGCATGTAGAACACAGAAGTGCGTGATTGGCTGGCCACCAATACGTACAAGCCGTGCGATAGGAATAACCGCTAATAGAGATTGCATGCTAGTTTGACTTAGCGGTTATAGAGGTTATTGTTGTGGATACAACATAGTAGGCATTGGGCGGGAAGGACAATTCTTTAGCGTATGGGCTTCAATGCACTTTTCCTTTTGTAACCCATGAGTTCTGCCGGAGACGCGGGTCAGCTTACCCAAGATTACTGACGGCCACTGGCGATTCTGCGGAACGTCATGCTCTTATTGATTAGGCCTCTAGTGCCCCAAGGGGGGACTATACCGATCCTATGCAGCCAGGGCCCATGCGTAGGAAGGATTGTTCTTAACTACATTTCACTTAAAATGGTAGGCTACCTTATCCGTTAGGTACGAGTACTTTTGGTTGGGTACTTGTATCTGACCGTGGCTTAGAACAATAACTTGTCGCGGATTAGTTCGTCACATCTTGTGCTTGTTTGGTTATAGGTGTGACTTACTACTTCGATGAGAAGGTATTGAACCTTGTTGGGATCCGGATACCATATTGGATTCATAGCATGGAAAGATACGTCGCCGTGAAGTAGTTTACCATCTCCTGTCCTTGTTTGGTTGGGGGGATGGTACGCACGTCCAGTAGGTGCGTATTGGACCATGTTATAAATTCAATTGACTTATTTATTTGAGCAATATTTATTCAGTTTATATGGCATGATATTTTGTGTCTTGTTACGTCCCTCTGAGGACCTGGTTATCTCTCCAGGGTGTGCTCTTGTATTTTTGCAGGTGTTCTAGCTCTAGTCGTGATCCTCGCGATTTCTTCGAGGATGATTGCACTTGGATCGTCTTCGCTTCGCTCGCCAAATTCATTTCTTTACTCATGTATTTTCTTTTACTTGTTGGTAGTGGATTTGTCTCCGCCCAACATATTGTATTAAGACAATTCATTCTCATTATATGATATCTTTTATTCATTTATTTTGTGTGGATGAGATTAGTTATGGTTCTACTGCATTTTACAGCTTATGTATTCATACGAAGTTTCCATACATTGGAATGTACTTCGTATGTATACAGCGGCATGTCTACGTTCCTAGTCCTACATATTTTGGGACTGGGGCGTTACAAATTGACCAAAAGTCAACTGTAGGCCAACTCTTGACCCCGTTTGACTTGTTTCGACTTGTTTTGACTTGTGATGAATGGTATAACCTAGAGTTGACTTAGTCTGACTTAGATTGACTTGATATAACTTAATTTGACCTAGATTGACTTGACAGGACTTAGTGTGACTCAGTGAGACCTAGTTTGACCTAGATTTCATATCATTCATTATAAATCATTCTTAACTTTGTTAAACCTAAATTAACATGCAATATCTCATCTTTAGGTCACTGATTACCACACTGAGCATTGATATACCCTACAGCTCAGGACAGCAGGCGACTACATTCACTGATAGTTTTCATTGTCTTGATATCTGCTATATCCGATTCAGTTGTATTGTCTTACTCGATTTCCAGTCACGATAGTTCACGGACTAGTATACGTTGGATCATGACATGAGATGTTGTTCCTGGATTTTCTTGGTATATTGTACATTTCCTGTCTTGTTTCCTGTACTTGTATAGACACCGATTCCTGAGAGGGAGTAGCTATCCTCTTAGGAAATCCCGTGTCATGACGTGCATGTCCAAGTCCATTATACTACTCGGGGATGGCGAATTATTAGAGGTTATGTGATCAAAGTCCCATGTCACTATTTTGCTTGTGCCACTCTCACCTCACGTAGGGTGTAGCAGATACCTCCATGTCCATGTTATCTAGGTTGGCCGGCATGACTTTCCGTTGAGGTCACCGTGGATTGCCGGGCCAAGTGGATAACCTACCATGATTCCCTTGCCGATCACATAACGCTCTAATAATTCAAGGCACATTTTATATTTACTTATCTTATCATATATTGTTTTATTATACATCAGTACTTTCTCACTATGCTATGATATTCAGTTACTCACATGTTCTACATGCCTTTATATTGTACCTTGATTGGAGACTAAGTTCTGCTCGGGAGAAGGGTTACAACCTCGGTCCTTGTTTGGTTTAAGGGTTGCAGCTCAGCTTCCGAACGGTTCCCAAGTCTTCATATATCATTGTCTTGTAGTTCATTATACTGTCTTTTATAAAATTTGTCAATTCACATAGAACTGCTGTTAGTGCTTGTACTTGCTCATTTTCCTGACAGGATACCGTTATGATATATTACAGATGACTCTGAGGCAGACTGCTCGACGTATTATGGGCTCGAGCTAGATGAAGTAGTCCAGGACCGTGGCCTTATAGTAGAGCCACTAGACTTTCTACTCCCAGAGTAGTGTAGATTAGTTGGGTTGCCTGGACTGTGATCCAGCTAGCATTATCAGACTGTAGCTCCTATGTTATATTTTGAGACCCTGGGATGATGTATATATATCTGGGCTTGTGTTGGATCTTGGACTTATTCCCTTTTCATTTATCATATGTTTCCTTCTGTGCTATCTACCTTAGTTTTATTCTGTGATTGAGACTGTATTGCTATGTTACCTCCACTCGGAGTGTATATACTGTACGGGTACCTTTATACTGTTAGTCGTAGTATTTACAGACCTTATATACAGCATTCTACCGCCGATACTGCAGTGTAGGCTGGACGTACCCCGTGCTCGTGCCCCTCATAAGGGTGCGGGTCGTGACACATTTTTGTGGTGGCCCACGCAGGTCCGATGTCGCAATTAGAGCGATCTCGTAATGGTGCTCGACTTAGAGTACTAATTATGAGCCTGCAATTAGGACGTAGGACCTAGGATACGATAGGAGTTTCTCAATCACACCTAGGAAAAATTTTCGATCTTTTGATTATCATGATTACTCCCTTTGTATTAAATTAACTGTCCTTCTTTGATAATGTCTTCCCATGTGCCATATTGATCTCTTTGCTTCAATTCGTCTCCAGGATGACGAAGACGCACCCGCAGGCCACTGGATCGAGTAGCTTGCCCGAGAGATCTGACCAGGCTGAGGTGGAGGTTCTCGAGACTGCCCCCAGTGATTCCACTATCCGGAGGCCCTGGCAGTTGCACAGGGAGGTCTACCACCTCCACCCCAGAGGGTTTCGGTTGCCGTTCCAGAGATACTGTCGCCACCACCCCCGATACCGACGGATGCACACCACATGTTCCTTCTCCTTCAGCAGATGATGGAGACACAGTGAGCCCAGGCAGAGGCGTCGCAGCGCCAGACGAAGGTGTGATTGGCGGGCCAGTCCAACCCCAAGAGTGATTGGCGGGCCAGTCCAACCCCAAGATGGGGCGGCCAGGCTTGGCATATTAGAGCTCAGGCCAATGATTGGCCCTTAGAGGAAAAAGAGAAAGAAAAAAAAAGGTTAAAGGCTGGTGGGGTACTGTTCCCGTAAACAGTACCCGCTCTACCCGAGCGCTGAACGAAGCCAAGAGACTTCGGAAATTCGGTTTGACTTCAAATTCAAATCGTTTTAATTCAAATTTTTACTAAATCCTAACTAAGATTCTCTCCTATCCTAAGCGACCAAAACCAAACCTAATCCTAGCCCCATACGGATTTTAATCCGATTAGAAATAGGAAAATCTGGATATCCTATAAAAGTTGAGAAATAGGGTTCTTCGAAGAAAATCATCCGTCAAACTTCGTCTCCAGCCCGAACGTCTATTCCAGAGACTCCCCCACACCCCCGCGCGCACCGTCGACGGCCTGCCCGACGTCGCTAACAGCTGGATCGCCGGACAACCGTGCCTAGTCGAGAAGAAACAGGGGATACTCTGTTTAATTCAGAACTCAGGTACCCGCTTTTGAATTCGATTTTCTTGGTTTGTGTTCGACGAAAAGTCGTTTTATCAACTTCTGTACTTAGACAACATAACCATATCGGAACCCTAGCAAGTAGAAAAATTTCTAATGCACAGGAAGTCCCGTAAAATTTTCGGGAAAGTAGAGGAAAAATCTTCGAAAAAAAAACCCGAGAAATCATCCCAAAACCCTGATTTGGAAGGGCGATTTCGGCCCAGATATTAAGAATTTGTAGGAAATAATTTGGACAGTCCTAGTTAACCTATATGAGATGGAAACCCATCTGTTAGATTAAATTTTTATATAATATACAGGAAGTTACGGATCGATGAACTTCAGGGAAAAACTGTTTTAAAAATACTAAAAAAATTTAGAATTTTGTCCGATACGACGTACGTCCCGACAAACCGGACGACGTGGTCGTGCGCTATACACATTGAAAGACGCGTATGGACGTTGCCGACGTGTGGGAACTGACGAAACTCAGTTTCGTCGTGTGTGTGCGACGAAATCAGTCTGTATCCGTCAAGATACCCCCGTATCGCCAATTTGCAAACTTTGCCCTAACTTAGTGTACAGTCGTCAAATCGAGACGAAACTTGCGCCAACAGGTCCGGATCGAAATTCTGGTCCTGTGTGCCAAGTTTGGTTCGATTCTGAGAAGGTCGAATCGGAACCCATTTTTGGCGGGCCTGCGACCCACTCAAATGGGCAATTTTGTGCACGGCTCATCGGAATCCAAAACTGGACATACCGTTGATTTTCTCTCCTCAAACTGAATCTGTAGACATTTTATTTGACGACTTTAGAGACCATAGACTTTGGCACGTGTTTCGATGCAAAGCGGGTCCAACGGCGGACATCGTTTTGACCCAAAATTATGATTTTATCCCTGCTCCAGAATTTGACTTTTGGACAGGCGTTTCCTAGGTATATCTTTTACATCGAGTGCATTATTGATGTTTATTTCAGCATCCGAAGTTGTTTGGAGATTGTGACGTTTCTTAGCTGACATTGTGATTACCTGGACTTGCCACTTTGCACCATTAGGCAAGATACCTTGCCACCTTACTCTGTGATTATTATATCTTACTTTTTGTTGTTATTTTTAGCATTCTTATTTTTTGATATTTAAACTGTGCGTCCAAGTCACACTTGGGTGCAAGCGACTCTATCGGTCGTTTTTCTCGCTTTATTTATTTTTCATGCATTGACTTAGTCTAGTGACCACCCATTGATATTGAGATATTGGTATATCTCATACGGCCTTGACACTTGTTTTACCACATGTTGTGAGTCACATGTAGGACACGTATCCGCGTAGTCGGCTGGCCACCGATACGTATGGAGCGTGCGACGGACAGGAGTAACTGCCAATAGAATTGCATGCTAGAAGACTTGGCAGTTACTAGAGGTTCATGAGTCATGGATGTGTCCCTACAAGGCATTAGGTGGGGAGAACAGTGTCCTTAACGTATGGGTCCTTATGCACTTTCCTATTACTGATACTGCTGGCCTCTGACATTCGAGGAATGTTATGCTTTGAGGTCCCTGGTATCCTGATGGGGCCATACCTGAGTTACTGCTACTGAGCCAGATACCCATGCGTTGAAGGTCTGTTCTTAACTGCATTTTACTGTAGAACTGGTAGGCACCCTATTGCATGCATCCCTTTCTTTCTATTATACTATCACAGTTATATGGCATGGTGTTTTCTTGTATCTTGCTACGTCCCTCTGAGGATCTGGTTATCTTTCCAGGATTAGACGACTTTCCACAGGAGTACGGAGCGGCTCTGGATCCATCTTACATCGATGACGAGGCAGTCACTACTGATTTCTAGTTTATTCTATATTTGAGACATTAGTGGACTATTTTACATCTCATTTCTTTCTATTTTGCGGAGGTTGGACTCCGATCTTGTGAAACTATTTTCATAGCTGTTTGGAGTGAGTATGTTCACCCGGCTATCTTTTGATACTCTTATTTATTATTTATTTGGACTATATTATCTTCTGTGTTGAGCTGTGATGAGATTAGATATGTTATTCTGGCATGTGATTTTTTATTTACAGCTTATGTGCATATATGAGAATTCCATATATTGGAGTATTCTTCGTATATGTGCAGCTGGCATGTTCACATACTTGGTCCTACGTATTTGGGACGGGGCGTTACATGTTTGTGTGGTGGCCCATACAGGTCTACGTTAATATTGTTGGATTACATGACTGTGCCCAACAAGCCTGCATATAGGAATAGGATATCTCATCCAGAACTATACTATCTCTTGACTTCCAATCTTTTCGAAACTCCCTTGATTATTCGATTTACTTCATATCTAATCTTTCCTAATATCAACTTATCTTCCTCGTGCCAACAGTATGAATCTACGAAGCGGGCGCACTTATGCCTTGGCCCTACATCTGGTGAAGAGGCTACCCCGGAGGGACAGAATCCTCCCATGACTCCAGCGACACCATACCAGCCAGGACTGTCGCAGCCTACTACGACACCAACAACGGAGTACCAGAGGTCACTGCACTCCAGGCAGCCAGGCTGGACAGACTACTACCATGCCACCGGGAGGGAATGTGCTACTGCCACCACCACCACCATTCTTCAGCAGTTTCCCCACAGTCGGGACCTCAGATGCCCCCACCACGACTGATGGGAGCCCTACTACCAGTTTATGTACCATGATGCAGGCTCAGTGGCAGCAGACTGAGCTGATGAGACAAACGATGATGGCAGCAATGGCTAGACCTCCACCACCACCTCCAGCACCAGCACCGGCTCTGCATCCCTATGAAGGCTCTATCAAAAATTTCATAGATATGAACCCAAGGCCTTTAGAGGGACGAAGAAGCCATTAGAGGTGTCACAGTGGCTTATTAGTACAGAGAAGCTACTGAAGGCATCCCAGTTGCCAGCTCGAGATTGGATGACAGCAGGGACCTATGTTAGAAGACAATGCTCACCACTGGTGGAAAGCGGAAGAGAGACGATTAGGCACTAGAATCACCTGGAAGCAGTTCTATGATGCATTTATGAGAGGTTCTTCCCTATTCATGTTCGAGATGGTCTCTAGACCAGTTCCTTCATCTGAAGCAAAGGAATATGACAGTTGATGAGTATGACTCAGAGTTCAATCTCCTGAGTCGATTCGGTGCAGGATTGATTCCGACGGAGTTAGAGAAGGCGAGGAGATTTCACCAGGGACTGGCACCAGAGCTCAAGTCTTATACGTACCAGTCTCGAGTTCCCATTCAGCTATCTTGGAAGAAGCTCGTTCTCAGGAGATTCTTCGTAAGGAACAGCAGCAGACATCGAGGCGTCATACACCAGCAGTTACACCAGCTCGGGCTACTCAGAGAGTGGACCTATTAGGAGAGCCACCGGACAGTTTCAACAGAGGCCCACACCTTATCAGAAGCCCACCTACAACTTTGCGGGAAGCAGGGACACATTTTGAAGGACTGTCGAATTCGACTCGGATCATGCTTGAGATGCGGGTCAGGACAACACAAGGGGAAGGATTGTCCGGAACAGCAGTCCGTAGCCCCAGCACTTCCAGCACCACAGCCAGCGACAGGAGCACCTCGCCCACCATTACCACCCAGTCAGCACAGTTCGAGAGGGCCAGAGCTCAGGGCCCTGGACAAATCATGGGAGGGTATTCTTACTTACTATTGAGGATATAGAGACAGAGGCAGAGGTCATAGCAGGTATGGTTTTAGTTGCATCTTTTCCTGCTATTATTATTTGATACTGGGGCCACTCATTCATTCATAGCCACTAGTTTTGCCACTAGACACAGCATTCCCATCACACCCTTAGCTAAGAATGTTAGAATCCTCACTGGAGGAGGAGTTGTACCTGTTAGTGGTGTTTGTAGACTTTGTCCTGTAGTGATAAGTGGCAGGGAGATGATGGCCCGACTTCTTGTATTTTCTATACCGACATTTGATGTGGTTCTTGGAATGGACTGGTTGAGCCAGCATTTCGCTCTCATAGACTGCCATAGGAGCAGTATTATCTTAGACCACCGAATGCAGTAGAGTTTGAGTTCACCAAAGAAAACGAAGAGTATTGTGAGGCACCCGCATCGGAGACTCATATGATGATGCATGACACCCTCAGCACCCCATTATCCGAGTTCGAGGATGTATTTCCCGAGGAATTGCCAGGACTACCACCTGACCGAGACATTAAGTTTCTATTGAGCTTCGTGCCAGTGCGTCACCATGGAGAGCACCCGTTCTTTTGTGCCTAAGAAAGACGGGACAGTGCGCATGTGCATTGACTACAGAGCATTAAATGCAGTGACGGTGAAGAACAAGTATCCCTTGCCGCGTATAGACGATCTATTCGATCAACTGAGTGGAGCAAAAGTATTCTCCAAGATTGACTTACGATCGGGCTATCACCAATTGAAGGTTCGGAAGGAAGACATTGCAAAGACGGCTTTTAGATCAAGGTTTGGACACTACGAGTTCTTGGTCATGCCTTTCGGGTTGACCAATGCACCCGCAGTCTTCATGAATTTGATGAACAAGATCTTTCACCAGTACTTGGACAAATTTGTAGTAGTCTTTATAGATGATATCTTGATTTACTCCAAGAGTCAAGAGGAGCATGCAGCATCTACGGATAGTTTTGAGAACATTGAGTAATGAACGACTTTTCGTGAAGCTTAGCAAGTGTGATTTCTTTCTCAAGGAGGTATCATTTTGGTCATTATTACGGGCGATGGTATATCAGTAGATCCAGAGAAGATCACAGCAGTCAAATCATGGCCCGCTTCCACATCAGCTTCTGAAGTGAGAAGTTTCCTCGGACTTGCGGGTTACTACCGACGGTTCGTGGAAGATTTCTCTCGAATAGCGGGACCTATGACTCGATTGACTTGCAAGGATCAGGAGTTTGATGGACAAATAAGTGTCAAGCCGTATTTGATGAGTTGAAGAAGCGATTGACCACAGCACCGATCTTGACACTACCATCGGGCCCAGGAGGATTTGTGATCTATAGCGACGCATCGGGAAGGGATTAGGATGTGTATTGATGCAGCACGGTCGTGTAGTAGCTTATGCATCGCGACAGTTACGGGTGCATGAGAAGAATTATCCGACCCACGATCTAGAGCTCGCAGCGGTTATCTTTGCTTTGAAGCTATGGAGACACTACTTGTACGACGAGAAGGTTGATATCTACATGCATAAGAGCCTCAAGTACGTGTTCACACAAAAGGAGTTGAATATGCGACAGCGACGTTGGTTGGAGTTGATGAAGGATTATGAGATCGAGCTTCATTATCATCCGGGCAAGGCTAATATTGTGGCAGACGCATTAAGCCGTAAGCCCATGGCACACTTTTTGACTACACAGGAATTGACTAGAGACTTGGAGCAGCTTGGTATTGAGGTAGTATTGCCTGGAGCAGACGGCGTATTAGCCAACCTTTAAGTGCAATCATCATGGTAGAGCGCATCAAGGCAGCATTGCCTGATGATGCTAGATTTTGACGGCTGAAAGAGAGGACTGAAGCAGAAGAGCAGACAGGATTGAGGATCCACCCCGATGGGACATTGCGATGTGGTGATCGTATTTATGTTCCCAATGGAGAGCTACGGCAAGAGTTGATGGCAGAGGCTCACAGTTCGACTTACTCTATTCACCTCGGAGGGACCAAGATGTACCGTGAATTATGACAGTATTATTGGTGGCACAGAATAAAGCAAGAGATAGCTCGTTTCGTTGCCAAGTGCTTGGTATGTCAGCAAGTGAAGGCGGAGCACCAGAGGACGGCCGGATTATTGCAGCGCTACCCATTCCCGAGTGGAAGTGGGAGCATATTACTATGGATTTCTTTACGGGTTTTCCTCGGAGTCCTAGGGGACGTGACGCAGTGTGGGTGATTGTTGATAGACTTACGAAGTCAGCCCATTTCTTACCTTTTAGAGTGGGCCAGTCGACAAAGGTATTGGCAGAGATGTATATGGAGCAGATTGTGAGATTACACGGTATGCCTGTTAGTATTATGTCAGACGCGACTCGAGATTCACCTCACACTTTTGGAGGAGCATGCAAGAGAGTTTGGGCACCCGATTGAAGTTTAGCACTGTATACCATCCGCAGACAAACGGTCAGTCGGAGCGTACCATTCAGACGCTAGAAGACATGTTGAGAGCGTGCTTGCTTGATTTTGGCGGTTCATGGGATAACCATCTCCATCTTGTTGACTTTTCCTACAACAATAGCTATCAAGCGAGCATTCAGATGGCTCCGTTTGAAGCATTGTATGGTATGAAGTGTCGATCTCCTGTTTGTTGGAGTGACATAGGAGAGCGACAGCTATTGGGTCCCGAGTTGGTCTTGAGCACAGTGGAGACAGTGAAAAAATTCAGGGCCACCTGCGAGCGGCACAGGATCGTCAGAAGCAGTGGGCAGATAATCATCGTCGACCCTTGGAGTTCAAAGAGGGTGACCATGTGTTCTTGAAGATATCCCCCACTAGTGGCACGATTCGATTCGGAAGACGTGGCAAGTTGAGTCCAAGGTACATCGGGTCTTTCGACGTCTTAGAACGTGTTGGAGAGGTTGCCTATAGATTGTCCTTGCCACCGTCGCTAGAGGGAGTGCATAACGTATTCCACGTATCTCAGCTGAGGAGGTACGTGGCGGACAGCAATCATGTGCTTGACTCCGAGATCACAGTTGGACCGAGTTTGTCGTACGAAGAGCAACCAGTAGGTATCCTCGATCGCCGAGTGAAGGTGTTGCGAAATCAATCTATTCGTTGGTTCGCGTGGCATGGAAGCATCACTCGCCAGGGGAGTCCACTTGGGAGCGCGAGGACGACATCCGAAACCGCTACCGCATTTGTTCGAAGGCGAAGGTATGTCTTGCATATTAAGTACCATTATATTCCTTGCATTGCATTTTGATCCTCCGACATTAGTTTAATTTCGTGGACGAAATTTTCTTTTAAGTTGGGTAGGATATAAACCCCATAATTTATAATCGATTTTTTTAATTAATTTTGTATGTATTTCATTAGTTATGGATTTATATGTTACTACTTTAATAGTATAAACAACGTTTGTGTGTATATATATATTATATATTATTGTATGTGTGCTTGTTAGTATTTCCATTAAATAAGGAATATGATAGAATCTAGGATTTTTTTTGGAATTTAATTTAAAATTTTTTGAGAATTTTTGGTAGCTTAAAAGATATATTATATATATATATATATATATATATATATATATATATAATATATATATATATATATAATATATATATATATATTATATATATAATTATACTGATATATAAGTATAGGTATAGTATAGAAAAAAAAAAAGAGTGATTGGCGTGCCAGTCCAACCCCAAGATGGGGCGGCCAGGCTTGGCATATTAGAGCTCAGGCCAATGATTGGCCCTTAGAGGAAAAAGAGAAGAAAAAAAAAGGTTAAAGGCTGGTGGGGTACTGTTCCCGTGAACAGTACCCGCTCCACCCCGAGCGCTGAACGAAGCCAAGAGACTTCGGAATTTCGGTTTGACTTCAAATTCAAATCGTTTTAATTCAAAATTTTTATTAAATCCTAACTAAGATTCTCTCCTATCCTAAGCGACCAAAACCAAACCTAATCCTAGCCCCATACGGATTTTAATCCGATTAGAAATAGGAAAATCTGGATATCCTATAAAAGTTCGAGAAATAGGGTTCTTCGAAAAAATCATCCGTCAAACTTCGTCCCCAGCCCGAACGTCGATTCCAGAGACTCCCCCACACCCCCGTACGCACCGTCGACGGCCTGCCCGACGTCGCCGACAGCTGGATCGCCGGAAAACTGCGCCAAGTCGAGAAGAAACATGGGATACTCTGTTTAATTCAGAACTCAGGTACCCGCTTTTGAATTCGATTTTCTTGGTTTGTGTTCGACGAAAAGTCGATTTATCAACTTCTGTGCTTAGACAACATAACTATCTCGAAACCCTAGCAAGTAGAAAAATTTGTAATGCACAGGAAGTCCTGTAAAATTTTCGGGAAAGTAGAGGAAAAATCCTCGAAAAAGCCCGAGAAATCATCCCAAAACCCTGATTTGGAAGGGCGATTTCGGCCCAGATTGAGAATTTGTAGGAAATAATTTGGACAGTCCTAGTTAACCTATATGAGATGGAAATCCATCTGTTAGATTAAATTTTATATAATATACAGGAAGTTACGGATCGATGAACTTCAGGGAAAACTGTTTTAAAAACACTAAAAAAATTTAGAATTTTGTCCGATACGACGCACGTCCCGACAAACCGGACGACGTGGTCACGCGCTATACACATCGAAAGACACGTATGGACGTTGCCGACGTGTGGGAACTGACGGAACTCAGTTTCGTCATGTGTGCGCGACGAAATCAGTCCGTATCCGTCAAGATACCCCCGTATCGTCAATTTGCAAACTTTGCCCTAACTTCGTGTACAGTCGTCGTATCGAGACGAAACTTGCGCCAACAGGTCCGGATCAAAATTCTGGTCCTGTGTGCCAAGTTTGGTTCGATTCTGAGAAGGTCGAATTGGAACCCATTTTTGGCGGCGGGCCGCGACCCACTCAAACGGGCGATTTTGTGCACGGCTCATCGGAATCCAAAACTGGACATACCGTTGAGTTTCTCTCCTCAAACTGAATCCGTAGACATGTAGTTTGACGACTTTAGAGACCATAGACTTTGGCACACGTTTCGGTGCAAAGCGGGTCCAACGGCGGACACCGTTTTGACCCAAAATTACGATTTTGCCCCTGTTCCAGAATTTGACTTTTGGACAGGCGTTTCCTAGGTATATCTTTTACACCGAGTGTATTTTTGATGTTTATTTCAGCATCTGGAGTTGTTTGGAGATTGTGACGTTTCTTAGCTGACATTGTGATTACCTGGACTTGCCACTTTGCACCATCAGGCAAGATACCTTGCCACCTTACTCTGTGATTATTATATTCTTACTTTCCGTTGTTATTTTAGCATTTCTTTTTTGAGATATTTAAACTGTGCGTCCAAGTCACACTTGGGTGCAAGCGACTCTATCGGTCGTTTTCTTGCTTTATTTATTTTTCTTTCATTGACTTAGTCTAGTGACCACCATTGATATTGAGATATTGATATATCATACGGCCTTGACACTTGCTTTACCACGTGTTGTGAGTCACATGTAGGACACGTATCCGCGTAGTCGGCTGGCCACCGATACGTATGGAGCGTGCGACGGACAGGAGTAACTGCCAATAGAATTGCATGCGAAGACTTAGCAGTTACTAGAGGTTCATGAGTCATGGATGTGACCCTACTAGGCATTGGGTGGGGAGAACAGTGTCCTTAACGTATGGGTCCTTATGCACTTTTCTATTACTGATACTGCTGGCCTCTGACATTCGAGGAATGTTATGCTTTGAGGTCCCTGGTATCCCGATGGGACCATACCTGAGTTACTGCTACTGAGCCAGATACCCATGCGTTGAAGGTCTGTTCTTAACTGCATTTTCATTATAGAACTGGTAGACACCCTATTGCATGCATCCCTTTCTTTCTATTATATTATCACAGTTATATGGCATGGTGTTTTCTTGTATCTTGCTATGTCCCTCTGAGGACCTGGTTATCTTTCCAGGATTAGACGACTTTCCACAGGAGTACGGAGCGGCTCTGGATCCATCTTACATCGATGACGAGGCAGTCACTACTGATTTCTAGTTTATTCTATATTTGAGACATTAGTGGACATTATTTTACATCTCATTTCTTTCTATTTTGTGGAGGTTGGACTCCGATCTTGTGAGACTATTTTTCATAGCTGTTTGGAGTGAGTATTCATCTGGCTATCTTTTGATACTCTTATTTACTTATTTATTTGGACTCTATCTTCTGTGTTGAGCTGTGATGAGATTAGATATTATTCTGGCCTGTGATTATTTTATTTACAGCTTATATGCATATATGAGGATTCCATATATTGGAGTATTCTTCGTATATGTGCAGCTGGCATGTTCACGTACTTGGTCCTACGTATTTTGGGACTGGGGTGTTACACAGGCAGAGGCGTCGCAGCGCCAGACGGAGGTGTCACATCGTTAGATTGAGATGCTGAGGCAGAGCATGGAGAACTTGCATCAGCTTGTACTGGCAGCCGTGGAGAGAGTGGCACCGGGTACGATGTTGGGCCCTACTGGCCAACAGCCGTACCAACAGCAGTCCAGGCCAGGGACAGTATTAGACTTTAGGAAGATGAGCTCCAGGGACTTCACGGGAACGGAGGGCATCCTTTATGCAGACGAGGCTAGAGGACGTGCAGCGGAGTATGGAGCTAGCAGAGCTTCCTGGAGGACTTTGGGTTTCAGCCGCAGCCAGCCGATTCTTCGATATCGTGCTGACATGGTACCGCACGGATCCTCATGCGTCGGTGAGAGGGTTATCATGGGAGGACTTCCGGAGGCTCTTCAAGGAGAAGTTCTTCCCGGACATGGCTCTTACCGCATTGGAGGGCCAATTCGTGGGTCTAGTGCAGGGGAACTCGTCGGTGGACGAGTATGCAGCAGAGTTCTTCCGCCTTAGCAGGTTCGCTCTCGATATGATCCAGGATGAGGGGCAGAAGGCTCGTAAGTTCTGTAGGGGACTTATTCATGCAGTGCGCACCCGCACCTTGGGTCGTCGTGACGCGTTCGATCAGATATTGATGGACGCGCAGATTACAGAGGAGGACTTCGGCCTCAAGCCGAAGAGCGGTGATACTGTGGGGGCGAGTTCCAGTGCGGGACCGGCCAAGCACCCCCACTTTCAGCCTCAGCAGAGGCTATTTCAGCAGCAGCCTCTGTTACAGATTCAGCAGGCACCAGCGCGTGCCCAGCAGCACCAGGGACAGGGCCAGAGACCGGCTATCCCGTACGGCTTCTGCGGGAAGCCGGGGCACAATAGAGAGGCTTGTAGGAAGAGGTTGGGCGTCTGTCTATACTGTGGGGCGCCTGACCACCAGCTGAGGGATTGTCACGCTAGTGGAATCCGAAGAGACCAGGACATAATGCAACAGGCTAGAGGAGGCCAGCAGGGGCGTGCTTTCGCCATGACAGTTGAGCCCACTCAGGCAGTAGCAGAGCAGATAGCAGGTTCCGATATTTCGAATCTCCTTCCTGGAATTGCCTTCTTATAAATTGTCTTGAACTTCGATTCTATCTGTTCTTTGATCGTTGGATGAAAATTTATTCTTGTGATGTGATTTCCTTCTAAGATAAGTCGTATGGGCTAGGTCGCCTCGATTTTGAGATTTTAGAATACTCTAGGGTCATGCTAGCAGGCATAGTGAGGACATATAGTCGGATTATGGTCGTATTTCCCGGGTGTGGGAATTTAAGGTTTTCGCTGCCAAGCATGCTGCAATGCGAAAATTTTAAATACCATAATTCTAGAGGTATGTACCGTAGTTGAGGACTCTGTGATTATCGTAGCCTTGCTCACTGGCAACACGGAGATTCTGAGTATCATGATGATTGGACAGACGCATACGATTATCGATTTGCATGATTTTTTGTGTTTATTTGTTTTAATTTTTGAGGATGATTCTTTTAAGGTGGATAGACTTATCGCACCCAGTTTCTATTTGAGAGTAATTTAAATTTTATAATTTTAGTCATTTAATTCATGCTTTGATTTTGAGATTTTAATCATTTTAAATTTTAAGCCATGACTTGTGATTTGATATTTTACTATTGTTTGGTTTCAATTTCGAGGACGAAATTTTTTTAAGGTGGATAGACTTGTCACCCTCACTTTTTCAAGTTAGGGGTAAAATAGTAATTTTCCATTTTAGAATATTTCTGAGAATTTTATTTCATGAATATTAATATTTAATGATTATAGGAGTGGGTGCGAATTTTATCGCATTACGACTTAATTCGGGACTCCGGGAAAATTCGACTTAAGTTGTGCTTAACACTTTAATTAGCCATGGCCCACCATACTTGACAATTAGGTTTAGGAGTTTGGACTAGTCCCCCATGAGTGGTTAGGCTTAATTAGGATTTTTATTTAGCCTAAACTAACTCCCAAAACCAAATTAGGAGGATAACTTAGCATGTAAGCAAGGGAGGGGCAAACTTGTAATTAATAAGAAGCCCCAACCCCTTCCCTGTAATGCCCCGCTCCGCATCGGTGTATTATGATGAGTCGTTGACTCGAAGAGTTGCGTTGACCCGATGAGGTATCGATACGAATCGATGTGAGAGTTACGTTGGCCAAAGGTAAGCTTTGAGTCGGTTGGAATCTATGAATCGAATCGATGCAAAGGATAAGTTCCGTTGAGCAAGTGCTAATGTTAGTTGATCTGGTGTACAGGCTATGCCTTTATGCTGGATTATGGATCGTGGTATGGGCGCGATAGGCCAAATCAACCGAGTAGTTCAAAGGAATGGCTAAGTCCGGGAGTTAGCTATGCGATCGAGTTATGGAAGCGAGACGCTTCAATCGGCGAGACGACAAGGCGTATCGACTTAAGGTGGGTGGGTTCTTGACTCTCTCTTCCTATTCCTTCACGTCTAATAAAATATGTTATGATATGCGTAATATGTATCGAGTTAGCGAGCGTGGCTCGACGAGTAAGTGTCTAAATATGCGTTAAACACTAAGGTAGAACATTGAACAATCGAACAATTGAAGCGACGTGCATCAAGTGTACGAGTCCCGGTAGGGCAATGATGGTAGAACATTGAAAGACGATATTGAGATGTGCATCATGTGCACGGCTCCGAGAACATTGAACACTAGGTATAGAACATTGAATACGGCGTTGAGCGTGCCCTCGGGCACTTATGCTACGAAAAGACTAAGTAACTACGGAACTAGGCTATGGAAATGACTTATGAATGGTACGCGTTGAATATGAGTACAAGATGACTAAGCCGTTGGGCGTCGTGCATCAATATGGATGTGTTGGGGCATACGCCGACGGAGCTCCCATATGAATGGTGGATTATGTTTATGGCACGGGAAACCGTTTATGGCACGGGAAACAGTTTATGTGCGAGACTATGTTTATGGAATACGAGATTGGTTGGTATGCTATGGATTGTATGAAATGGTACGTATTGCATGGTCAATGGACTCGGATGGCCCGTGCACGGGTACGGCTTCCTCAACGGTTATGCCGGGGCGCCGGGACCGTTCGGCCTAGGAGGGAATTATGTGTGGTATTTATGGTACACAACATTCGGACGGATTGCGACCGTCCAGTGCTGTGATAAGCTATGATATCCGTAAGTTTGGGATCCTTCGGATACTGGGCTAGCAACCCGTATCGAAGCGATTGTAGGCTTACACATAAGAGATGTCAAGTCCATTACGGTGCGAAACACCGTGACCTTCATATAATAGGGCCGGTGGGCTGAGATGAGAGCTGGGTGCAGGCGCAGGGCCTGTCATCCATTATGTATATGTTTACGTTTATGATTGGTCGGTTGCACGAATCGTATGTTTGCTTATGTTAAGTTCTAACCACTGCAGGCTAAGGAATGGGACGAAGATGAGCACGAACACTAGTTATGTTCATATTATGGCTAACTGTATCTGCTGCAGGAACACGGTATGGGACACATTTAAGATAAGTTGATATGCATGAGTATTGCCATGTAATGGACCCTAAGGCTAAATAGAAAGATCACAAATTAAGATGCATGCTCACTAAATGATTAAGTATTTGGTTTGGGTACGAGCGGGTCTTGATCAGTGCGAAGCGAGGACGAAAGCACTAATCCCCACTAGTTTATGTGCAGGCTCAGGTTATGATCGACGGGGCGGGGCTTGACTTGGACGTACCGAGACATGGAGTCCTTGACGTTCAAGAGGAGCTACCGCATATGCGTTCGGACTTACGACATGGAGATGTTCGGCCGAAGACTACTTGGTGGCTATACAGAGGCATAATGTATGGAACAATGAAATCCTTTGTGAGCTAGAGAGATCATGAGAGTTGTAGCCAATTGGCATTTATGTTGGGTTATTCAGAGCCTTTGTAATCTTCGATATTATCAAAAAAGAGATTCTTATGTTACACTGTTTTCCTTCCGCTGCTTATGTTATCAAATGAGATAGTTCTATGTGAACCTGTTATCTTGCCTTGCACGAGCGCAACTCCAGGCTCGTACGGCATCACGCCCCAGCGAGGACGATGATTCGGGTAAAATCTAGCGAGGACGAGCGATTTCCCGGGTCGGGGCGTGACAAGTTGGTATCAGAGCGGTTCCATCCTTTGGACCGTACGTGAATCTCTTTGACCCTCAGTTGCTTCGCTATCGAATTCAGTTCACTCTAAGTTATTTCCGCAACCGCATGGCTCATGGATCTGCTCGACGCTACATTGGATGTTTCATAGAATAAGTCTATATTAAGTGAGTACGGTTGCCACAAGTATGTCGTGACTATCACGCTATTCCGGGTGCCATCGGAGAACGTTGGTTGCACGCAGTGCAACGAGTTATGGAGTGTTGGTGTACGAAGTGCATCGGATTACGAGATTATAGTTTTTCGAAGTGTAAGAAAGTTATGAGTCGTTGATTGCACGAAGTGCAACGAATATGGTGATGTTAGTTGCATGGAGTGCAATGATGTAGTGTTGTTGGTCGCACGCAGTGCGAGGAGTTATGTGTTGTTGGTCGCACGCAGTGCGAGAAGTTATGTGTTGTTGGTCGCACGCAGTACGAGGAGTTATGTGTTGGCGGTCGCACGAAGTGCGAGGGAATATGTGTTGTTGGTTACACGAAGTACAACGGATCGATATGTGAGACAATGCGTGTTATGTGGCTATGGGAATGGTTATGTGTCGTTGGTTGCACGGAGTGCAGCAAGTCGCAAATCGTTCGTTGCATCGGTGCAACGAGTCGATATGGTATGATGCGTGTTGTAGCTATGCGGATGGATAGCGATATATTGCGCGAGATTGAGAAATGACCTTAAGCATCGAGAATGAGTTGTTGCACGAGTTGCAACGAGTGAGATTGGAGTCGAGTCGAACTTTAAGCCGAGTTGAGTAGGCGAACGTTTATGTTGGCCGTATGTCGCGTTAAGCTTTGAATAAACGAATGTTACGGATGTGATCGAGATGATCGCCATGACACGGTTAGATTTGAATGAATGTCGAACTTGAGCGAACATAGGGCATGTTGGTTCAGTTGTTGTGCCAACTCGAGTAAGCAAACGCTAGAGCTGGGATCGGAAGGATCGCCATACGGGATAGTTGATCGGAAGATAGGAGTCGGACCTATGCGAAGTATGATGTCGAGTAATGACTCGATTTCGAGTGGTATATGCAATACCAATTATGCGAGCAAGCATGGTGAAGTATTGTATCGACAACGATAGGCTCGATCCTGAGTGGTATATGGGATACCACTTAGCGATAGCTATGTTAAGTCGGTTGGTGACTTGCGATAGACTTCGTCGAGACGATTATGTTGTTACGATAAGTTCGTCCGCAACGAACGGAATAATATCGAGACTTGAGCGGGAACGACTTGAGAAAAGTCGATGCAAGTATGCCTTGAGGAAGTGAGTCGAACGATTATGTGCGAAGTCATACCCACGGAGGATACGTCGGACGAGGATTCGTTAAGAATAAGCCGAACGATAGACGGAGCATATGCGAAGAATGTCACATTGAGGAAATGGTCGACTCGGTCGAATTTACGTTGAGTAGATACGAAAAAACCGTACGAACGAATTTGAGTTAGCGCGAGGAATCGGTAGCACGACTTGGGAAGAGCGAGCTAGGGATATGAGAATGAATATGTGAATTGGAAATTGTGTTGCAATTTTGGTAGTGATTTATAAAGGAATGAATCTTGATAAGTGCGCGACTTGATTCGTATTCGAGTTCGGATAATGGCAATGATTGCAACGGGTTTGAGCTTATGAGAAAGGAAGATGTTCAAGTTATGCATGTCGACGATGGTATTGAGGCGTATCAAAGACGATATGCAATAACTCGGGGATACTCTGATCGAATGAACGAAATTATGTTGAGCATTGTTGTTGGATGAATAAGATGCAAGTTAAGTTGATGGCAGTTTGGATGATAACGGTAGGAACGCTTCGGAGACTTGAGAGTCGATGGATATTGCTTGGATGAAATGAAAGTGTCTGGATTGCTTCGCGGATCACCACTATGTTGACATTCTTGTCTTGAGCGAGCGCAACACCAGCCTCGCACATACGTCACATCAAATTAGGACGATCATTCTGCGTGAGCACTGGTATGGTGATTCATCCAGTGGGGATGATCGAACTTACAAGGCGTGGCAAATTTGATATGGACTTGTGATTTGATGCGAAGGTGAAATTGAGGATTATGCGATATTGTTAACGGTAATGCAGGAGTGATTCGAGTAGTAATGGCACACAAAAGGCATAAGTGATTCGAATAGTTATCGGCACATTAGTTACGCGAGGGTAGATAAGTTATGGATTGATATGTCGGATTGGGTAAAGTTCTGTAAGAATTGTCGAAAATTGATTTGGCTCCGCGATAAGACATAGCATGGTTCATTGTAACTGTCCTTCGTTGATGATCTTCAATTATCGAGCGTAGTTTCGGGGCAGATGACCCTAGAAGACTTGACCGCCAAATCAAGTGAATGTTGAAGTCCCATAGGATGACCCTAAAGAAGTCGCGTAAGAAATTTTATCGAGGATCAAGGATGATGTAGTGCATGTTGAGGAACGAGCTTAGCATAGCGGTGCGGTAAGGCGATTGCAAGAGTTCTACAATACGCGAGCGACGAATAATAGAATGCCCTAAGAGCTGTGTCGTAGATCGGTTTGAGTAACGGTTAGGCTATGTGTGTTGAGCGTACCATCGATATTACGAAATGAACTAGTCGGAATTGATTCGAAAATTGAGTAAACGGATTCGTACTCGGTCGAGAATCAGAGACGAGTGTATCGTAAGAGACTTTGGGTCGGAAAGATTGTTGCCTTTGAGCATCGGAGACTCAAGTTGACCTCTTGTGTCGGAAGAGTGCGAGCATGATGTCTGGATAAGTTACCTAGCGGGGATAGCCCCAGACGCGATACGTATATGGTTCGAAATTGTGGGTCGTGTTGGAATAGTTGTGTGCGAGACTTAGTGCGAATGGTAGGCAAAGGAATTCGAGACATGTGGACGTAGTCCATGTCGTAAGGCCAAGTGTTATGAATGATTGGATGAAAGACTTGAGTTATGTGAGAGATAGGCAAACGGTTGGGCGAATAGGCGTTGCGGGGAATTGTTGCGATCGGATGCGCAATGACTCGATGCAATGCGAGTGTTAGGCGGCCGGCAAGAAACTTATGAGATCGAACTAGTAGTTTGAAATAAGTTATGTACAAGATGTTGGAAGATGATCGCATATATGGGATGATGCATACGAGAAGTATTTTAAAAGTAGGCACTAAGGATTGACTGAGTCGAGTACGGAACGATGGGTGCTTGAGGATTTAAGTTTAGCATGTTAGCCTTGTCCCGATATTCTACAAACTGAGCTTGGCTGAAATGCATATATTGGTAGGACGCCT